>RJWM01006280.1:0-78999 GCA_004363535.1 Dasyprocta punctata | reverse complement strand
AGCCTCCTGAGTGCTGGGATTAAAGGCATGCACCACCACGCCCGGCTTCACAGCGATCCTCTTGTCTTAGCCTCCTCAGTGCTGGGATTATGGATGTGTGCCACCATGCCTGGATTTTATGTTGTTTTATACAGAAAAGTCCTCTAGAATTCCAGCATTTTTCTTGCACTTCGAGTTTTGTGTGTGTTCTGAGCCCAAGCCCTATGCACATGTGTGTACAGTGGTCCTATGGGGTTTCCTGCAGGCTGGGAGCCCTGGAAGTGCCTTGGGCTTGTGCCAAGATCACAAGCCACCTGGGGGGCTTTGGTGGCCAGTGCTGTGCTGGCACCTCATGGGCCTCTCCTGTCCTCAGTGGTCTTTGCACACTGAGCCTCAGGAACCCCCATCCCCACTTGTGAATTACTTTAAGGCCATTTCTCTGTGAATAAGCTCTGGAGGTACATGGGTCAGGGTAGGTTTGTGGGGTTCTGCTGGCCTCTATTTAGTGGGAATACAGGTATGTGCTAGGTACAAGGGTGCAACAGCCTGCACTTACCCACCCTCCACCCAGTCCTTGATCTGCAGCTCCATCCCTGAAGACGAGTCCCCTGCCCAGGCCTCCAGGTATGTAGTAGTCATGAGTGGCTGGAAAGTCTCCATCTCTGGGTCAGTGTTGAATGGAGAGAGAGGGGTTAATGAGGAAGTTGGTGCCCAAATGAAAGGGGGGAAAAAAAAACACCTGCTTTAAAGTAGGATGAGAGGGCTAGGGGCTTAGAGCTCAGTGGCTTAAGTGCCTGCCTGGCAGATGCAAGGTTGTCAGTTCAATCCCTGGTACCAAAAAAATAAAATAAAGTAGGATGAGAATTTCATGTGCTGTGCATCACCAGATGTTCATGATGTGCTGTACGGAGAGGGTTGAGGTCCATGGTTGCAAGGTACACGTGCTCACCACTGTCTCTCACTGCAGCGCACTTACCGAATGCCAAAGGAGATCCGTGTAGAGCCACAGAAGTTTGCTGAGGAGCTCATCCATCGCCTGGAGGCTGTTCAACGCACTCGGGAAGCTGAGGAGAAGCTGGAGGAGCGGCTGAAACGCGTTCGGATGGTGAGTGGGCCACATACCAAAGAGGGGCGCCTCACCTTGTTTCCCTTAGGCTCAGCAACTCTGGCTTCAGAGAAGCCTCAGGCCCAAGGAGCCTCTTTGGTCTGCTTGTCACTGCCTCTCGTGACACAGCTCTACCTCTGGCTACCTGCTATGATGCCTACCTAATTTCTGTTGCCTAAGTGCCAGTGTCCATCCCTTCTACCCCTTCTACTCAGAGTTCAAGAGGTGCCGCTGGCCATTTCCTAGAAAGAGGCCCTACTTATTTGTGTTTGCTGCCCTTTGTGGGCAGCAGCAGCTGAGCTGTGTCCCACAGGGCTGCCATGACTGAGGTGCTAATGACAGTGCAGGTTCTTTGTTGCAGTCCTATGCTCTTTCCCTCTGTGCTCAGCAGTTCATCTTCAGACGTGTGCTCCTCTGTGCTGCTAATGGAAAGGCCTCAGCAGGCCTCCTACAATAGCCACACAGCCAGCACATATCTTTCACTGTGTGACTTAACAATACCCTGTATCAAAATAAAAAAATAAGCTGGGCATGGTGGCGCACACTTTTAATCCCAGCACTTGGGAAGCTGAGGCAGGAGGATCATTGTGAATTCGAGACCAGCCGAGGCTACAAAGTGAGTTCAAGGCTAGCTTGAACTGTGTAGTGAGACCTTGTCTCAAAAAACAGGACTGGGAAAAGCTGAACGTGGTAGTGTACGCCTTTAATGCCAGCACTCGGGAGGCCGAGGTAGGAGGAGCATTGTGAGTTTGAGGCCAGCTTGGGCTACAACGAGAGCAAGCGCAAGGCCGGTCTGAGCTACATAGTGCGACCCTGCCTCAAGAAACTAGGGCTAGGAGTTTGACTCAGTGGCTTAAGCACCTGCCTGGCGGGCATGAGGTTGTGAGTTAGATCCCTGGTGCTACAAAAAAGAAAAACAAACGAAAAATAGGACTGAGGATTTATCTCAGTGGCCTAAGTGCCTGCCTGGCAGGTGCGAGGTTGTGAGTTTGATCCCCTGTACAAAAATAAATAAATAAAATAAAATAAAATAAAAACAAAAATTTGAAAAAGCCTGGGAATGTAGTTCAGTGCAAAGGCCCTGGTACTGCAGAAAAAAGCAAACACTTTTATTTATGAGTTTCCATACTTGAAGTTCAAATTATGGTGTTTCTATGAGAATTTCTGTTTTCACCCACTCACTTAGGTCCGTTTAACATGCAGAGCCCGACTGCCCAGGCCTCTGAGACTCTAGGCCTGCCCTCTCTTTCTCATGTGCTCTTCCAGTTAAGTGTGTGTACTTATCAGAGACTACCATAGGTGGGTCTTCCTTCTTTGGTGCCAACCGGAAACAATAGGGCCAGCTCCCCATCAAGGTAGCAGCGGATTCCCACACAGCCCATCAGAAGCTTTAATTCATGATGGGACCTTGTGTGACCACCACAGACCAGAGAGTATGATAAATAGCCAGACAGTGGAGCTCTCAAAGAAAGGGTTTGTGTGTATACATTTACACATATATGTATGCGTCCATACACACATGTCATATATTGTATTTTCACTAAGGCAAGCAGTATCCTGTCCTCTCGTGTCTTCTTTTCTCACTTGCAGCAGCTGCAGATGCTTTGGGGCTTCAGGTGATACTTTTGCAGGAGAGCACAACATAGGACAGGTACTGGCCAGCTCACTTTCTCCACCTGGGTTCCCCAGGTTCAGGAACTGCCTGAGGCCCCTTGCCAGAGCCACTGTTCCTGCTAGCCTCCTTGTGAAAGGAGAGTCACATACTACAGGGTTCTGATGAATGAGAGTAAGAACTTGTCCTATGGGCCTGCTGTCCAGACGTTGAGCTCCTTTGTTGCTCCTGGTGATGTGGCCCCAGGAGTCATGTTTGGTGGCTACCGAGGACACTGGATGTATGCACTGAGGCCAGCTCTTCTGAGTACTAGGAAACTGAGGTTTATAGTTATAGCATTCTAGTAGTCTTATCCAAAAATCAAAGTTTTGGGAGCAATGTTGCAGTGTCCCAAATACATAAATTTTGGCAGGTGCTAAGCCTGAGTGTTGTGAACAGGTCAGCATTTTGGTTTGTGTAGCAGACCTTTTCATAGACATCCATCTGTCTTCCATGAGGGTGGTCCTGCGGATGTCCCAGTTGATTCTGAAAGTAAATGCATTCATAAAAGAAATTTGGGGAAGGAAAAGCTTACTGTGCTGGGCTGTGAGGCTGGGTTTCTACTGTCTGTGGTTGAATGAGGTGACTGGTCTGGCTGTTGCTATACCTGCCTGTGGTCTGGCCTGGTTAATGTTTTAGAGAGCCTTCTCCCCTACCCCTTGTTTTGTTTTGGAGACAGGGTCTCACTACGCAGTTCACGCTGGCCTTGAACTCACTATGTAGTCCAAGTTGGCTTTAAACTTGTGGCAGTCCTTGTGTCTCAGCTTCCCAAATAGTGGGATTATAGGTGTGCACCATTATGCCTTGTTTGTAGAGCTATTTTAAAAACTGATGAATAGAAGTTCAGTATGCTTTTCTGGGTTGGGTTGGGTTGGGTTGGGTATGGAGTTTTGTTTTTTTGTTGTTGCTGAGACAGGGTCTTGCTATGTAGGGCCTTGAACTCACTGTGCAGCCCAGGCTGGCCTCAAACTTGCTGCAATCCTCCTGCCTCAGCTTCCTGGGGCTGGGATTACGGGGATTAGCTAACTCACCTGGGCTTGTTTTGTTTTTGAGTCTGGGTCTTGCTTTGTAGCCCAGACCTTTTCAAATGAGGGATATTCCTGCCTCAGTCTTCTAAGTGCTGGAATTACAGGTGGATCCCACTTTGCCTGGCTCAATGTGCATTTCTGATATCTGAGTATTAACACCCCCTCAATTCAGTGGAGTCCCTGGCTATGCCCAGATGCAGTGGCTCTGTCCCTAGTAGCAGAGAGAATTGCAGGGGCATGGCAGTGTGCCCCGAGACTCTCAAGAGGGAAGGACTGGGCCAGCTGCAGCAGTGGAGCAGGATAGTGTTCTCTGACTTAACAGAGAATGTTAGAACAAATCTGTCCTGTCAATTTAGGAAATAATCTGTGGGCAGATGGCCTCCAGCTCAGGCGGACTGCCATGTCCCCTGGCCTAATCCTGTTGCATCTGGAGGTGGAGCTCTGGGCTCAGGTCACCTTCCTTGGGCTCACAGCTGGCGTGTGTCTCCCTGTAACCTCAGCTGGGATGTACTTGTCAAGCAGTTGGCTGTGTAATCACAAATCTGTAACAGTGTATGATTCTGTAGTTGATATGCATTGCACAATAGATAGATAATAGCCCTTTTAAAAGGACCAGCCCAGTATTTTTAAGATAACTTATCGTCATTGTAAAATTTGGGAAATAACACCAAGATTACAGCAAAAACCATCAGATTAACAGTTAAGTTAATCTGTAACGTTTTAAAACTCTACAACTAAGGCTGGGGTGAATGAAGCTTGGCGGTAAAGCAGTTCCTTAGCATATTCAAGGCCCTAGGTCTCCCCTTTATCAAATATAAATAGATAAACTCTGTAGTAGAATTCCTATATGTAAAGGGCTAGTAATAAAAACTGTATCATGGCACAAAGTTTCCTGTAGATTTGGAGGTCTCCCTTATTATACCTTACGGGTAGTGGCATCAAAACCAGAAGCATTTTCAGTCCACACAAAGACTCTGAGCTGCGAACTGTCATCAGAGTCCCCAGGGTTCACAGACAGGCAGTGTCCCTAGGATGCTGTCTGTACCCTTGACTCTGTCCTGTCTGCCCCTAACACCAACTGAGGAGCCATCAGTCCATGTGCCCTAGCAGCAGTGTGTACCAGTTCTGATTGCATTGAGGTGTTTTGTATTTGTGAGGAATTTGGTATCCAGCTTTTAGAAATTCATTTATGTTAAAATAGGTTAAACTGGGCATGGTGGCACACGTCTTTAATCCCAGCACTTGGAAGACTGAGGCAGGAGGACTGTCAGGAGTTCTGGGCCAGTCAGGGCTACATAGTAAATTCAAGGCCAGCCAGCTAGCCTGTGAGACCCTGTCTTTTAAAAAAACAAAACAAACAAACAAACAAACAAAATATATATATATATCTCATACTTATTTCCTACCCTCAACTTTTTTTTTTTTTTTTTCGGTGCCAGGGATTGAACTCACAACCCCATGCCTACCAGGCAGCACTTAACGCCACTGAGCTAAATCCCCAGCCCTATTTTTTGAGACAGGGTCTCACTATGTAGTTCAGGCTGGCCTTGAATTCACTTTGTAGCCCAGGCTGGTCTCGAACTCACAATGATCTTCCTGCCTCAGCCTCCCGGGTGCTGGGATTAAAGGCATGTGCCACCACGCCAGGCTATTACGCTCAACTTTTGGTTAATACCAAATTAATTCAACAAAAAAGTAAATATGAGATGTGATTTTTGGAATTAAAGTGATGATCAAATGTAGGTATTACAGACAGTTTGATATCTTTTGAATGTTGGATAATGAAATGAAATTCTGCTAACTTAACATGAGAGTCTATCAAGACACATGTGCAGGACAAGTAAAAAGAGTTCAACATACAGGAGCAGTATTCAGTTTGAAACATGTATTGTAGAAAATATATATGGAGTAAAATGAAGTAATAAAACAATTGAAAGAAACACTTTATTGAGAAATAGAAAAGAAAACTAAACCTGGACAGAGCTCTTTCAGTGTCCTTGGCCGCCGACTGACCCCTTGGTGTCTTTGCTTGTCCTGCCCCACTGCCCTAGGCCTACAGCCAAGCCTGACAGAAATGGGGCAGCAGATCAGAGCAGGCTCACATAACCCGCGGAGGTTGGGCACACAGCACCCAGTCGGATGGTCTCCCTGGTCTGGCCACATGCTGGGGCTTGACCTCCAGGACATGGCCCACTGCCAGCAAGTCTTCTCCCTTGCCTGTTTCCCTCACATCTGAGGTTCCTACAGTGCAGCTGGTGTTGATGCTGCCCTGTCCCCACAGGAGGAGGAAGGCGAGGATGGCGACCTGCCCTCTGGGCTCCCAGGAGTGAGTCACAAGCTGCCTTCCGCATCAGCCTGGCACCACTTCCCACCCCGCTGTGTGGACATGGGGTGCACTGGGCCACGGGACGCCCATGAGGAGAACCCTGAGAGCATCCTGGATGAACATGTGCAACGGGTCATGAGGACACCTGGTTGCCAGTCACCCGGGCCAGGCCACCGCTCCCCTGACAGTGGGCATGTGGCCAAAATAGCCATGCTGGGGGGTGCAGCCTCAGGGCATGGCAAGCACATGCCCAAGTCAGGGATGAAGCTGGATGCCGCCGGCCTGCACCATCACAGGCATATTCACCATCATGTTCACCACAGCACAACCAGACCCAAGGAGCAGCTTGAGACTGAGGCCACCCGCAGGGTCCAGAGCATGTGGGGCCTAGAATCACACAGCCACCCAGCCAAGCCCCGTGGCTATTCAGAAAACACAGGTGCCACCCCCAATCCCAGTGACCCATCCTACAGGTGAGTCCTGCACCACTCATGCCTCGGTGGTGGGCATGGTGGTATCCTGCTTGTGCCATGGTCCTGAGGTCCCAGGGGAGAGCTAGGATGTAAGGCCATATTCCCATGAGGCTGGAGTTCCCCTTTAAAAAGCCACAGGAAACTAGTGTGGGGGGCAGTGATATCTAGGTTGTGGGATGAGAAGAGCACAGTATGCAATGAGCATGACTCCCAGGGTGTTGCAGACAGAGCAGTCTCCAAACCACAGCATAGATTGCAGAGAATGTGGCCTCATAGTAGGGCACAGTGGCCTTTCATCTGGGTGTGAGGAACTGGGGGTAGCAGGACTGTGTGAAGGTCAGGGTAAACCCAGGTCTTGCTTTTGCAGTGGGAAAGCAGGTGTGCCCTCTAAAAGAAATGCCAAGAAGGCTGACTCCGGGAAGAACACCAGCACAGAGGTGCCAGGTGCCACAGAGGACGCAGAAAAGAACCAGAAGATCATGCAGTGGATCATTGAGGGCGAGAAAGAAATCAGCAGGCACAGGAAAGCTGGCCATGGGTGAGCAGCACCTTCCTGTGTGGAGCCTGCTGGGCACAGGTCATGCTCAAAGTGGAACTATAGGTATTCAGGAATATTCCTGGCTCCCATTGAGAGAGGCATGTCACATTGGAAGTTAAGCAGGCAGAGAAAAAGTTTAGCCCTCGCACCTGCTCTCCCAGCCTTGAGGACAGAGGCTGCTTTGGGGCCAGTCCCAGACAGGGTGGGGCTCGTCTCTGGATGTCACCTCATGTATCCATGCTCATTCCTAGTGCTACACAGGAGGTACCCTCACCCCACCCCAAGCTAACCACATGGCCAGAGGGAGGTATACTTCCTGTTTTAGACATCCTGTGACAGTGATAGGGCCATGCCTGCCTGTGGGACAAGGAGCCCTGTGGGGAGATGTCCCGTTGTCCTTTCCTGTGTCTCTTGGCAGCCACCAGCCTTTCCAGTGGGGTCTTTCTAGGGGATCCTGTCCAACTCCAGTTGAGTGAGGAGTGGCTCTTAGTTGCTCCAGAATTCTCTTATGGGTTTTCACAAAGAGCAGGCTATGTCTCCAGCCCTCCCTTTGAATGGCAGTTTCTGTACTAAAGAGCGAGCACACAGACAACTCATACTGGGCAGCACCTTCAGAGTAGGCTGCTTCAGATGAGGCCCTGTCCAGCTCACAACAGTGGAAGAGATGACTGCCTGGCTAGCTGGTAGTGCTCTGCCTGAAAAAGGAGCCTGCAACTCTAGTCTCTCTTCCTGGTGCTGTCTTTTCCTGGGCTGCACCTGTCCTAGGGACTAAGACTTCACTCTGACTGGGAGGCCCACATCTCTGCTGGACCTCCCTGATGGAGGACATGTTCCCCAGGGATCGGTGACCAGAGAGACACTAGTGATAATGTTAAGAAGGAAATTACTTGATTAGAATTAGACCAGTTAGCTGGGGATATAGCTCAGTGGCACAAGCACCTACCTGGCAAGTGCAAGGTCCTGAGTTCGATTCCCAGTACCAAAAAAAAAAAAATCCATACATAGAATTAGACCAGTGGACGTGGTGGCGCATGTCTTTAATCCCAGTACTTTGGAGGCTGAGGTAGGAGGAGCGTTGTGAGTTTGAGGCTGGCTTGGGCTACAACGTGAGCACAAGGCCAACCTGAGCTACATAGTGTGACCCTGCCTCAAAAAACCAGGGCTGGGAGTTTGGCTCAGTGGCTTAAGCACCTGTCTGGCAGGCGCGAAGTTGTGAGTTCCATCCCCAGTGCTGCAAAAAAAAAAACGGTTAAGTATTTTTAATTGGTAAGAGAATATACCACTTAGTAGGAGTACTTATTTCTAAATTGATATTGTGGGTTATTTATATGTTTGTATGCCAGGTTTCCCCCCATGAACATTTATGTTGATGTCAGTTTTTTGTGGTACTGGAGATTGAACCCAGGGTCCATGAATGTTAGGCAAGTGTTCTATCACTGGAGTATACCCTAGCCTGAGATTATTTATTTATTTATTTATTTTGTACCAGGGATCAAATTCACGACCTCACACTTGCTAAGCAGGCACCTATGCCACTGAGCTAAATCCCCGGTCCCCAAAAATTTTTTTAAGAACCGTAAAAATGGTATCTTTAGAGAAAGTCTGTGTGTAATTTTTATCTCAATAAAGCTGTGAAGAATTCCACAGGGCTGGGTATTGTGGTGCATGCCTATAATCCTAGCATTTGGGAGACTGAGGCAAGAGAATCATCCCTTGAATTCAAGGCCAGCCTGGGCTACATAGTGAGTTCCTCGCCAGCCTGAACTACACAGCGAGACTCTGTCTCCAAAAAAAAAAAAAAAAAAAAAGTCCACAGGAAAGGGTTGTATTTACCTTAGGAGGCAGACATTGCCACACCTTCTCTTACTTCCTAAGGTCATCTGGGGCGAGGAAGCAGCAGGCCCATGAAAACTCCAGGCCCTTGTCCATCGAACGTCCTGGGGCCGTGCACCCCTGGGTCAGTGCTCAGCTTCGAAACTCTGTCCAGCCCTCTCATCTCTTCATTCAAGACCCCACAATGCCACCCAACCCGGCCCCCAACCCCCTGACCCAGCTGGAGGAAGCCCGCAGGCGTCTGGAGGAAGAAGAGAAGCGAGCCAGCAAATTATCTTCCAAGCAGAGGTAGGGCAGTGTAGGTGTGAGGTGACTGCAGGACCACACAGAGGGCCTTTGGAGACACCAACTGAGAACTACCAAGATGGCCCTACCATGGAGCCAAGGGCTGGGATGGTGAATGTTCTCACTATTCTTGGGGGAGAAGGAGAGTCGTTCCTCTATCTCATGTCAGTCTGTGAGAGGCTGCAGAATCCTGTGTGTCGGGGACGGCCAGTTACAAAGTCAGGTGGCCAGCAGCTTCTAGGCATACTGAGCTTGGTGGCCATCTAGAGTGTCTTAACTGCCTCTGTTGGCAGCCAATGGAGGGTGCTGAAATATATGGGGTGTAAAACCTCCCTGGATCCCTGGACAGATTCCCAGGCCCTGCCTTTCCTCCTTTGCCCTTTTTGACCTTCAGGGCCTCAACCCCACCTGCAGCTCAGGCCAAACCCTGTTGTCTCCTAGAGGAGAGTATTCTGCTTGGGCCACTGGCTTACCTGCTCTTCTGGGTAGCAGCATTTTCTGTCCAGACCAGAATGTGGCTTCTTACCTGGTTGTCTGGGCATTGAGATCAGGCTCCTGGATCTTCTGGCTCATTGAAATTCCCAAGTAGATCTGAGTCTCAGTGAGGTATCTGACCTGGGCCCTGGGAGCATGGTCATATGGCATCCACTATTTCCCTTGGAAGTTGCTGGGGGCTCAGCCATCTTGGGTCATCTGAGGTCTAGGGTGTGATCCACTTCTGGGGGTCCAGCATGATGTCTTTCCCTGGTCAGCTGTGCTGGTGTCAGCATGTGGGCCCTCCCTGGGCTCAGCACAGCAGAGGCCGGCATGTGTCCCCAGCAGGTGAAGGTCATTATGAACAACACCAGCTGCAATCTGCACAGGGTTTGAGGCCAGAAAAGGTCACAGTTTACTGGAATCTAGGGGTGACTTCTTTGCCACCAGCTCTGTCTCACCTATGCTCTTGTCCTGCCTGCCCTGTGTAAAACTGCATGTTTGGCAGGAGCCTGTGATGGAGAGGACCCAGAACACTGGAGTGGGGCATCGTTGTGGGACTTGTCGGGAGGGCCAAGGCCTGAAGTGGTCAAAGCAGGGCCCTTGAGGACAGGGCTTGCGTATGCCCTTCCCACTGGCCCCTTAGGTCCTTTGGGGCAGGTGATGTTGCATTCTGTGCTGAGCCACGAGAACTGCTCTGCGCTGCATATTTTGGGGCACAGTTCTCTGCCGAGATCTCAATGGCCGGCTCCAGTGCATCATGCGGGAAACCTAGAGTTACAAGGTTATTGGTACATCTGAGGAACTGGGGCTTTTTGTCAGTAGCTCTAGATTCATGGGACAAAGGCCCCCAGGCAGACAAGGTACTGAATCCCCAGTGACATACCCAGATACGAGGTCCATGTGGAAAGGCACTGCTATGTAGCCACCTCAGGACAGACTTGTGTTGTGGCATGGGTCCCCAAAGATACAGATAGAACTGTTGCCACACTATCCAGAGCTGGTGTCCACATTGTCCTCAGCAAGTTCATGCTTGAGAGCTGAATAGAATGAACCACATGCTAGTGAGGGGGCACAGACAGACGCTCTCCAAGAGGCCCTCTGCAAGGTGAAGAGGTCAGCCACTGTAGAGATGGCAGCTTCTAGCACCTAGATCAACAGTTCCCCTAAGTGTGTTCCAGGGAACCCAGATAACAAATGTGGGTACCCTGAGCCAAATGAAGTCACCCCAACCAAGCTGGCAGTTTGGTGTCTTATCCACCTCATACAGTGGGAGCGCTTGGCGGGAGGTCCTGCAGCGCACTGGCCGTGGCCTTTCCCCATTGACGTGGGTTGTCCCCTAGGTACGTGCAGGCGGTCATGCAGCGGGGACGTGCCTGTGTCAGGCCAGCGTGCACGCCAATGCTGAGCGTGGTGCCAGCCGTGTCGGACTTGGAGCTCTCCGAGACAGAGTACGTGCGCCTGAGGGTCCCTCAGTGCTGCCTGCCCGACCTGGCCCAGGCCAGGTCCTGAGGTGGAGCAACTCCTCTGGGGCATAAGCTCAGATACTTGAGTTTTCCCTCCTGTCTCCTCAAAGAACAAGGGCTGTCCAGCATGGTGATAGATGGCCGGTGTCCACATAGGCATCACAGCCTGCCTCTTGTTCTGCCTCTGCCTTCTGAGGTTGCCAGTCTAGGATTCATGGCCAATGCTGAATGGGGTGTGGGCTGCAGCATGATGCCCTTGCAGTGGCACCAGGGAGCTTGAGACACAGCTCGCTTACAGTAGTGTCTGAATGGTTTGACTGCTCAGGGCCAAGAGTGAGGCCACTACCTCCACCTGCCATGGCCACACATGATTGGTGTGGATAATGCTAACCGCCCCTTTCCTATGCTTCAGCATCTTGTGCTTGAGGGTGCTGTACCTGGGGCACTCTTAGTTAGTCCCTGCCTCTCTGCAAGAGAGGGACCCTAGGGCAGGTGGGCTCTGAAGATGCAGTGCTAGGGTAGGGTACCAGGAAGCAGGTGCCTGGGAGCCTGGTGTGCAAAGTACAGATACTGCTGGTGGCCCACTGGGCCTGCGCCAAGGAAGAGGTGCCCTATGTAGCCTTCCTGCTCTGAAGCTGATTCTGAGAGCGTCTAGTGTACCCATCTGGTTGGAGCTCTGATTCCTAGGGTAGCTTCTGGGGTAGCTGGAGGATGTAGAGGATAAGAGTCACCTGATACCACATGGCCATGCAGCCTGTTGGGACAGAGCCCCTCAGCCTGGGCATGAGGCAGCACTGGCCTCACTCGGCTCTAGGGGTCTGACTGGCTGTGGTCTGTGGGCAGTTCACTCAGAGACCTGTGTACAGTCCTGATTCTCCTCCAGTGCCTGCCCTTACAGATGTCTTAGAAGGTTTATGTCTCAGTCTTAGTAGGGTAGGAGCAGGCGGACGACCTTGGCCTCTGTGGAGGTGGGTCTTTGTGAGCCAGCAACTTGGCCTGATGATCTGGAGAAGTGGTGTGCACCCACATCACACAGTCAGGTGGGGAGTGCCACTGACCAGCCAGACCTGGGGCACCTATGGTATGTGCTCCAAGGAGTCAGCTAACCATGTGGCACAGAGTCGGCACAGTATGGACCGTGTCTTGCCATGACAGGTGTTGCCTTGGGGTGCCCTGTCCTCTGCAGGCACCCTGAGGCTTGGAGGGGGCATCCTTGGGATTTGAGCCTGACCCCCATCCCTCCCATCACTGCTGTCTCTGCCCAGGATGAAATCACAGAGGAAGATGGGCGGTGGGAATGCCCAGCCATGTGACAGCATCGTGGTGGCCTACTACTTCTGTGGGGAGCCCATCCCATACCGCACTCTAGTGAGAGGCCGTGCAGTCACCCTGGGCCAGTTCAAGGAGCTGCTGACCAAGAAAGGCAGCTACAGGTGAGAAGGGGGTCAGGGGGTACGTGTGCTGGCCCTGTGAGTCCCTATGTGGACCTGGACACTTCTCCCTTTTGGGCAGGTGGGGAGTGGGCAGTGTCAGGGCCACACTGTGAAAGCTGGGAAACTGAGTCCCAAACAGGTGGGTTCATGTGCATGCTGGTTTGACCTAACAGTAGGCGTCTAGCCATCCCCTCTGTAGCTGGAGAACCAGTGGGCAGATGGTCTGAACAAGGCCAAGACTGCTGAGCTCAGCCCAGGCCACAGCAAGTTGATTCTCTGTCTACTAAGTGACTGTGAAAATCCTCTGTGACTGCACTGGCAGAGTGGGGGTATACATGCAGCACCCTCAAACCTGGGGCAGGACAACCAGGGGTTTTGAGGCACTTCCCTGTGATCTGTGGTCACAGCCCCAAGATGGATCCAGCAAATAAGCACTAGGTGGGGCTGACCTGGCCATGGGAGAAGCCTGCCCACGTTGGGCAGTGGCCCCAGACATAAATAGCAGTCCCTCCCTGAGCACAGGGAAGGGGCTGACCATCCTCAGTGCTTAACCTTCTGTGGCTCTCCTCTGTCCCCAGATACTACTTCAAGAAAGTGAGTGATGAATTCGACTGTGGAGTGGTGTTTGAGGAAGTGAGAGAAGATGAGGCGGTGCTGCCTGTTTTTGAGGAGAAGATCATTGGCAAGGTGGAGAAGGTGGACTGACCATCAAGTGGCCACACCTAGGACATATGTTGCAGCAAGCAGCGGTGTCAGCCCAGCAATGACCTTGTACCCAGGAGCCTGCTCCGTGGGGGTGGCATAGGGCTACGCAGCTGCTCATACTGTGCGTGGTCACATGGATCCTGGGAAGGCCCAGGTGTGCCCCCATCTGCCTGTGTCTAGATGGGTGGGTCCCTCTCCTGGTCTCATAAGGTCTGTCTTGTGGAAGCCTCACCCATCCCATAGCAATACTTGGAGTCCTTGGAGCAGGGCATCTGGTCTGGGTTCCCTACTGCAGGCCTCACATGCTGTGGGACTTACCTACTGTACCCAGTCAGGCTCGGGCCTGGGTGCAGGGGTCCCTGCAGGGACCTCTGTAGATTGTACATGTCACCGAGTGCCTTCAACACAGCTCGTCTCTTGCCTGCCACTGTGTGAAGCCAGCGGCCATGAAGCCTCGGCCCTTCCTTCACCTGTCTCCAGCTGCCAGCTCACCAGGCCGGGTCCCTGCTTTCTAAGGGCCCATGTAAATATGTACATTTCTCAGGCCAGGGCCAGCGGGGGCTGCCTGAAGCCCATTTTTCATGCCATGACTTGTACAATTATCTTTTCAAAGGTACTTGGATAACAAGAAATAAAACAGTTTTTGAACTTGCCTAGGCTTTGGAATGCACTTCTCTGCAGCCAGTGGGGCCTGGCTGGTGGGTCTGTCATCAAACTTGAAATGAAAGGAGGCCATGCTGTTAGGGAGGACCTTGTGGGCAGCAGCCAGCAGAGCAGGAAGAGTCACAGCTGTACTCTCCAGGGCCTCCTTGCCCACCTGGAGGGCATCCAAGAGGGAACAGCCCCAGGTGGCTGAGACAGGACAGGGTCCAGCCTTGCTCAGGAACCACACAGAGTGTAGGAGCAACTTTTCTTTATTCACAGCACACAGCTCCCTCTAGTGCACCAAGACTCCAGGGAGATGCTCCAGGGCAGCTACAGCTCCTCCTTGGGCCCCAGGGTAGAGTTGGCTGGTGGCTCCTAGAAAGGTCAGAGGCTCAGTTCAGGGCTCTGTCCCAGCCCACCCTGCCTGAGGATGTGTCTTGGGCACCCACCAGGAAGGGAGTCTCAGGCTTCTCCATGGGCTCTTCCACAGGCAGCTCGCCCCCAGTGTCCAAGAACTTGGAGAAGGTCTCTACATCCCTGGCACTTTTGTATTCAATCACCTGAGGAAGAATAGGTGGGCCTGGTGTGGTCAGCAATCGCTAGGCTGCAGCCTGACCAGAGGCAGGGGTATGCCTCGGTGGGCCTCACCTTCCGGCCTGGCCCTGCCGGGAAGTACTTCAGGGTGGGGAAGCCATGCACTGCAAAATCCTCCAGCTCATTGGCTGTGGCATCCAGCTCAGCAATGATGATGTCCTCATGGTCTCGGTACTTCTCAGCCAGCGCCTCCCAGGCTGGGGCCATCTCTTTACAATGGCTGCACCATGGGGCATCTGGGGGGGATGTCAGGCTTGGCCAGCTTCATCCTCCCTACCCTACCCACTGCCCTCTGCCCTTGGCACTCACAGAACTTCACAAACACATTCTTGGTTTCATCAAAAGCCACCTGTTCAAAATTCTTGCCCACAAGGATCTTAACAGGTCGCTGGTCCCAGTCAGGGGGAAGCTCCTGGCTCAGCAAGTAGGGCTGGGGGGAGGCAGGGCTTCACTGTGGGCTTTGTAGGGTCAGGCTTCTAGAGTGCTGCACCCCTCCCTCCCCTGCCCCTGGGTGGACCACCAAGCAGCAGACCTTGACTTCACCACTGAAGACGGAGTGACAGAAGGCAGCCACAGAAGCTGCGGTGACAGGGACCCCATCTGTGGGTGCGTACTTCTTGGTGGTCTCAATGTTGACCAAACGCAAGGTGGGGGCCTCCTCAGCCTTGAGACCAAAGTACTGCAGCACGTGGTCGTTGTTGGCAGCCACATCCACCACCACAAAGAGAACCTGCCAGCAGGGAGCCCATGTTGTGTGTCCCAGTGCCCAGTGGTCCCTCCTCCCTTGCCCCCCAGTACCTGCCCCCGGAACGGGGGAGCTGCCTCCCTGAAACCGGCCAGCAGCTCCTGGTGTTGGGCCAGCGTCTGGTTCACAAACAGCAGCAGGTGGTTGAGTATCCGGGCAGCATAGATCTTCTGGGATGTCTGCAGGGTGGGGTCTTATGACTCCTAATCCCTCCCTGTACATCTCTGTAGAGGCTCCCAACTCCCATGGCCCCACTGGCCTCACCTGTACTTGCAGCTAAACTTACCTGCTGGTTGAACTCTGTGACCAGGTGCATGCTGTGTGTGACCAGGAAGCGGGACAGATCCACCAGGTCCAGGCCAGTCTCCTCGTCAATTGGGAAGTCAGCTCGCCCTTCATCAAACTGGATGATGGGGAGCTCAGCAAGAGCCGCAGCCCTGACCCACCTTCTTTTTTTTTTTTTTTTTTTTTTTTTGCGGCACAGGGGATCCAACTCACAGCCTCACGCCTGCCAGGGCAGGCGCTTAAGCCACTGAGCCAAACTCCCGGCCCTGGTTTTTTTGAGGCAGGGTCGCACTACGTAGCTCAGGCCAGCCTTGCGCTCGCGTTGTAGCCCAAGCGGGCCTCGAACTCACAACGCTCCACCTACCTCAGCCTCGCGAGTGCTGGGATTAAAGGCATGCGCCACCACGCCCGGCTCTGACCCACCTTCTTGAAGAGGACTACTGTGTCCTTGGTGAGGCCAAACTTCTGAAAGAGCTGTGGTTGGTCAGTGAGGCCAAAGGTTATGTCTACAGCATCCCGGGTCAGGGCCAGGAAAGTAGCCACATCCTCGTCCTGAAGGTCCTACAGACCCAGCCCTATGAGGTAGGCAAGTGCCACCAGTACTGCCCCAAGGCCCAGCCCCCACACCCCTTCTTACCTGGAAGAAGCCAATGACCACCACATCCCAGGCATCCATCAGTGCCTGGATGCCCACTTCATCCTTGAGATGTGTGGCACTGGGCCCCACCCGCCGCCTCAGCCATTCAGCAATGCCCTCAGCTTCCCGGGGCCCTGTGGAGAGTCCCCTCAGCCTAGGCTCAATCCCTCTCATGTCCCACCCTAGGCTACACCGGGCCCACTCACACCTGTGTACTCCTCAGGATGTGTGCGGTTCCCATCTCGGAAGAATTTGAGGGTAGGGTAATCTGTCACACCAAACTCCTCCATCAGCTCCGGCTCTGCAGGCCCATCCACCTTGGCCAGTGTGACTGGGGCTGACTCGGCTGCCAGCAGAGTGGCTGCTTTGCTGTACTCAGGGGCCAATGCCTGGCAGTGCCCACACCATGGGGCATCTAGAGGATGAGGCCATGAGTGCACCAGGCCTCTAGGGCCCCAGCCACAGTCCCTCCCTACAGGCCTAGCAAAGGGCAAGCCTGTCTTGCTCACATCTTCCTTCAGGGACCACTCTGAGTCTCATCCTCAACTGAGTCTGGGCACCAGAATGAAAGTCTTAAGGCCCCAACTCAGGGAACAAGGGATAGCAAGGTTTGGGAGAGTCTGAGGAGCTTAATCTCCTGGGCCACATGTGGCTACCTGTAAGGCCTGCCAGCCAGGAATGGCTCTGACATTTGTAAAGTATTATAAAACAAGTGCCAGAAAGCCAGGTGTGGAGGTGCACACCTGTAATCCCAGCACTCTGAGAGGCTGAGGCAAGAGGATTGCAAGTAGGAGCCCAATTTGGGTAATTTAGCCACTTAAGCCTCAAAATAAAAAATGGATAGGAACATAGCTCAGTGTAAAAGTCCCAAGTTCAGTCTCCAGTACTGAAAAAACAAAAACTGAAAGGACACACACCACAAGGGCCTACATGGCCACACAGCCTGGATGCTGTGCCTTTGCACAGTGTGCAGAAAGACCACACTACCAGTAGTGTGGAAATGTGGCCCCCAAGGTAATGACATCACCATACAGCCACAGTTGTGCAAGCAGAGGACCATGGGGTTTCTCATGTCCCCTAGGACACCCTACATTAACTACCACTCTTGCCTAGACCTGCCCCACCAGGTCCAGCCCTGCCCAGGGCTTCCTGTCCCAGAGCCCTTGTGGAAACCCTAGGGTGCAGGAGGCAGAATGGTATGGGACTTAAGCCCCAGAGGTTGCTGTGGTCCCAGCACCCACGCCCCGACACTCACAGAACTCCACCAGCAGGGCCGGGTGTTCCTGCAGTGCCAGGCTCAGGGTGCGGCTGCTCAGCACCAAAACCCCGTCCTCTTTGGGAACTTCCTCCCCAGGGGGCTCCTCTGGAAGGTCCTCCAAGGGACCTTGTGGATCCTGTCCCTGTCCCCATGGGCCTGAGACCCCCAGGAGGAGCAGCAGCAGCACGGTCAGCAGCTGGCTGTTCATGGCGGTGCCGGGCCCCAAAGACTGGGGCAGATAAAGGGACCAGGGACCAAACAGTAACTGACACGTGGCACCCTGGCCCCTCTCAGGGAAGATAAAGCTGAAAGGCACCCCCTGGAGGGAGGAAGAGGCAGAAAAAGGCAACACAGAGGGCAGCAAGGCAGGGCAACCTTTAATGGGAGTCAGGGCACAGAGCTAGGTGGGGGGACTTGCGGGGGTCACTGACCAATAGGGTGGGGAATGCGTGGGGACCCTGTGCAGCAGCTGACAGGTGGGGACAAGAGCCCCAAGTGGGGGTCAGTCCTTCCAGTCCTGGCAGATGTGGAGGCCCCACTCCCAGGACAGGTGGTTGGTCCTGTCGTCATCCGTGAAGAGGGACCTGACGACATAAGGGCCCCGCACCAGCATGCCCCTCGGTGCCTCCTCCACTGGCGTCACAAACTCGTACTCCTGGGCTCTGGGGCCATAACTGCCCACCATGTAGACGGCCTTGTCCACTGGGGGAGGGGAGGGTGTCAGGGGCTACCCTCTGCCTGCCATCCCCCCAACCCCCAGGCTGCCCTCCACACTGCCCTCACCGCGCAGGCCCCGGCGGTAGGTGTGGTGCAGACACTTGAGACCAGTGACGATCTCCTTGTTGACCTGAGGGATGGAGGGTGTTAAGGGGATCCTTTAGGGGACTGGGCCACGGTGGGTTACCACCCCCACCACCACTGCAGCTGCCCTTACCTTGAAAGTAACTTTTACTTGGTAGTCAACACCCTCCTTCAGGACAAACACCTGGTTTTTCAGTGCAGCCAGGTCCCCTGGTAGGGAAACAGTAGGGCCAGCGTGAATTCTGGATGGGCTGAGACCTACCCAGCAGCCCCCACATGGGGAGTGGTGCACATGAGGTCCTTGGTGATGGGGCCTGAGGATGCGGGATGGGTATGGGGGTCCTAAGAGGTCTCCACTCCAAAGATGGGCTGAGGGCTGCAGAGGAGAGTTACCTGTGAGGTCCATGGCGATGGGCCCTGGAGCCTGCTCAGACATCAGTGTCAGCCTGGTCACCTGCACGTTGGGCAGGCTTGGGTCTGAGGAGAAACGGAGTCAACAGGATGCCCTGCCTGGTCTGCCCAGCCTGCCCCTTCCCTCCACCTGCTTACTGCCCTCCAGGCCCAGGCCCAGCCCATACCCACAAGAGGTGGCAGGGGCCCCAGCAGCGCCTGCTTGTACTTGGCCAGGCTTTCATCCTCTGGGTCCAGCTGCTGAATCTCCAGCATGCTCTTCTTCCCTGGTGCCTGGTACTCAGGCACAGCCTCATCCAGGGCCTCGTCCAGTGTCGCTGGCCCACCCTCCTTGTCAGCCAGGAGGACTGGCAGTTGGGAAAGGTCCATGAGCAGTTGACACCAGCGGACTGTGGCATTCTGGTGCCAAACTGGAGGACCCCCCCGCCCCACCATCTTGCCAGTTGTGCCTACCACTGCCTAAAGGAACTAAAAAGAAGCCAGTGAGGCTGAGGGAGAGGGTGGGGAAGGAAAGCAGGAGGGCCTCTTCCAAAGGGGCCCTGGCAGCTGGCAGCAGTTAACAGGAGACCCACCCAAGTGGCATCCTTGATGGCACCAGCTGTTCACCCAAGGCCCCTCCCTGACTCTGAGGCCAAAGGTGCAGGAATGAAGACTCCTAGTGGGGGACAGCCCAAAGGCTGGGGGCCACTGCTGTACAGTGGTGGTGCAAGGCCCCTTCCGTGAGCTCCCAGGCTCTGCGCCCTGTCCACGGCGCTTTAGTCTTAAGTAATGATCTCCCCACCCGGGGCAGAAGCCCCTGCCTCCCTGGCTTCACCCGAGCGCCGCGTGCTCCTCCACTCTTGGCTGCCTTTCCTATGAGGGTCGCGCCTAAACGAAGACCGCACCCCAGCCAGAGCCAGCTGGGATGCTTGCCGAGAGGTCCCCGCGCGCCCCCTAAGTTGCGGCAGGGGAGGGCCGCCCCGCCCGCGCCCCCCCGCGGCCCCCGCCCACGTGGCCGCCGCCCGCCGCTCACCTCGGGCGCACAGCGCCAGCCGGAGCAGCTCCAGCAGCTGCGCCCCCAGCTCGCACGCTTCCAGGCCCAGCATGGTGGCCGCGGGCCGCCGCGGAGCCGCCGCCCGGCTCGGCTCAGCCCCGGCGCGACTGCGGTGAGCTCATCCCGGCCGGGAGCGCCCCCCGCGCCCAGCGCCGCGCCCGCGCCGCGCGCCCCCAGCCGCTCCGCGGACCCCGCGCAGCCCGCAGAGACGCGCGTGTCGCCCGCACGGCGCCGGCACCCGGCCTTCTCCGCCCCGCCCCGCCCCGCCCCGCCCCGCAGCGCCAGCGAGAGCTGGGTCCCGGGGGGCCTCCCAGCGGGGTGGTGGGACTGTAGCACCAAGTGGAGCAGGTGCAGCTCTCTCCCTGCGTCCCCGGGCTCTCGTTATTAGCAGGCAGTGCAGGCCACACCTGGACTTCACCAACCCTCTGCCTCGCCCAGCCTGCCTGGGCAGAGGAGACTCCAGGGGACAGCCAGCCTTGGGCGGGGTTCCGTCATCAACATCGAGGGAGCACAGTGGGCTGAGCGTTCACCTGCACAGACACACAAGGATCCCTCGGCGCTTACTAATGGCCCGGGGGTGGGGGTGGTGTCTGCAGAGGCCAGGAACCCAGACAATTCCCAAGGCCCCCTCCCTCGCGGAGAGAAGGACACTGACAAAAACAATCTGGGAGGCTTCTTGATTTTAACACACACCGAGACTTGGGGATAGGTGGGATGGAAGAGGGTGTCGGCTAAGACAGCGGACGGGGTTGAGCAGTGCCCTTGACTGAAGACAGCTGGACCAAAGGCTTGGGGCTGTGTAAAGGAGGTGGCCTCAGAGCAGCCTGAGGCCCCTTCTTTTTTAGATGCTTCTGCCCCCATCCCCATTTCTGCGGCCACCCAGGGATCAGACACACCCTCGTCCAAAGAGCCCCTCTGAACAGTACTGGTGCCAGTTTGCTATAGGGCACTTGAACTAGGAGCTTTACCTGTCTACAGTCTTTTCAAAGCAGGATCCTGCAAGGGAGCCCAGGCGCTTTCCCTACAGGGAATGGAGCTGTTACAGAGGCCACTGTCCCCACTCATCCAGACAAGGAGCCCAGCCCCCTGGGGCCAGCCTAATACTGCCTATGTGGGGCTTTGGGTGACCCAGGACCTAAGGGTGATGTGACCCTGCCTAGGGCAGGAACTCTCTCCTAGTTCCCAACCGCATCGCACCAGCTCATCCTGGACCCAGTCAGCAGCAGGAGTGAACAAAGGCCATGTTTGGAGGTTTTTGGCCCAAGACCAACCCCTTCTGCTTAGTGCCCAGCACCCTTGAGTGGGAAAGGGGAGAAGAAATAGACCTATTCATACCTCTTGGGGCTAGAGATATAGCTTAGTGGCATAAGCATCTGCCTGGCAAGCATGAGGTCCTGAGTTCAAAGCTTCGTACAAAAAAAAAAAGGAGATTCTAGAAGGAAGCTCACACATCTCCATACCTCTTATAAATAGGTCAGTGACCCTGAGCAGTGGCCCCCAAGGGCCTGGATACAGCTCAGGGGATCGATCTATAGGGTGGGCCAAGAGTTGGAGGAGGGGTGAGAGACTGGAATGGGGTCACTGAGCCCAGCTGCGGCTGCCAAATCCCGGTGGGAGGAGCTGAAATAAAAGCCCCTCCCACAGTCCTTGGGCACCCTGGCCAGGATCTCAGTCTGTTCTCCAACTGGCCCACCGGGCCCTGTGCTATGGAGGGGACTTGAGCCGCTCTCTCCCCAGTGTCTGAGACCTCTGCAGGTACCCACAGCAGGAGATGGGGGCTACCCCAAGTCACCCAGCGTCATGCTCCAGGCAACGTCAGACCGGGGCAGAGCTGACACAGCATTGAGTGCTTGTAGACTCACCCAACACACTTGCTCAGCACGGAGGGGGTACCCTTCAGCCTCACACCTGCCTGTGGTATGCACAAGCCCTTCCTGGCACCATATATTCACAGGGACACACTCGTGGAACTCCACAGCCCCAAACACCGATCTCCTTGCTGGTCCTGCAGCCCCCACACACTGCTGGCCTGGGCCCCGAACCCTGTTGGCCACGAGGACTGCTCCGGAGCCCGCACCTGCCCGGGACTCTCCCAGAGGGAGCCCACCATTCTGGAATTATTCCTTCACACCCCACTCCGTCCAGGCCGGGTCTTGCCTCCCTCTGCACCCCGAGTCATTCTCACGGCCGCCAGTTGTGTGGCTGGCTAGGCCGCGGCCGGGAGGGTTAACTTGCAGCGGGGCGGGGCGGGACGCGGGGCGGGGCTGCTCGGACATCGGCGCCATGGCCACGACCTCAGGTCCCGGGACCCCCGGAGGGCGTCCGCGAGTGCAGAGTCCGCACCTCAGCAAGGTGGGCGGGGGTGTCCCCCGGCCCGCAAGCACCCGAGGGCCTGGGGGGAGGGGGGTTGTGACTTTGAGGGCCGCCCTGGGGGCCGGCCTCGGCGCCCCCTATCCCCGCGCTCGGATCTCGAGAACCCGGGTCCCAGGCGCTGGCCCAACAGCCCCCGACGGTCCCCTCTGCCCAGATGGAGCGGGTGGTCGTGAGCATGCAGGACCCCGACCAGGGCGTGCGGATGCGGAGTCAGCGTCTGCTGATCACCGTCATTCCCCATGCAGTGACTGGTGAGGTGCGGTTGACCGAGGCGGGGGTGGCGGGGGATGGGGGCTCTGCCCAGCAGGATACGGCCTCTCCCGCGCAGGTGGCGACGTCGTAGAGTGGCTGGCCCAGAAGTTCTGCATCTCGGACGAGGGTGAGGGGCAGCCGGCCGGGAACTGGGAGGTGGGGGGGGGATTGACCCGGCCTAGTGCTCACCTCCCCCACCCACAGAGGCCCTGCATCTGGGTGACCTCCTGGCGCAGCACGGCTATGTATACCCGCTGCATGAGCCCCACAGCCTGGTGCTCAGGCCCGACGAGACGCCCTACCGGTTCCAGGTCAGGCTCTGTGGAGAGCGGTGGGGACCCCTCAAGCAGCCGGTGGGACTCAGATGGGCGGAGCTTTCTGGGTGGCCCGAACTAAGACTCCCTCCGACTGCCTCCTTCCCACAAGGCCTAGACGGCTAGGACTAATTTGATGTTCAGTTTTCTGGGGCCACAGAAAATTTGAGCTTCAATTTTCTGGGGCCACAGCAGAACTCCCATAAAGGGCAGTGTCTGCGAAGATGCTGCTGGGCATGAGACAGGACCTTGGCATCACAACCTGCGTATTCAAATATAATGGAATGTCCTCACACACATTCCTGCCCTTTCTGACCACATCAGAAGCCCCGGCCACCCCAAGCTTCGACTGTGACTACATCCTAGGCTTGGCCAGGTCCCCATCTCATCCCACCATGAGGGGGAGGCAGCCTAAAGGCCTAAAGAATATGAACTGACTTTAGTTTCAGGTGGAGAGACTAGGCAGTAGTCAGCTGAGCTAAGGGAGACTGACAGCCCTGCCATTCCAATCTCCTGGGAGGGAGCTCTGTATAGGGTGGTATTTGTGTAGGATATCTGGGGTACCTGGGGGTAGGGAAGGTCCAGAAGGGCCCAGTCTTTTCCCTGCACTACACCAGACACCATATTTCTGGACCAGTACCTTGTGGCCAGCTGCGGAGCTGGACTATGGTAAGTGGGTTGTTGGACTAGCCTGTGGCACGATCCCAGGTCTAGTGGCCTTAGGATAGTAACCACTGGGTAGGAGCAAAGCTTACCACTCTGCAGCTTGTACTCTCTGCCTCTCCAGCCATTTACCTGACCAAGAAGAACATCCGAAAGCAGGGGGCCCTGCTGGAGCATGAGAAGGTGGGACCCCCAGAAGGTTTTGTGGCCAGAGAAACCTGGAGCCCCACAATGTCCCTAGAGCATAATCCGCACATATGTCACTCCTGCCCTGCTGTCTCACTGGGGAGGTAGGAGTCCTTGTCTCAGAGCTGGGCCACCCATGGAGACCTCATGTCCCCAGGAGCACTATGACCAGCTGCACAAGAAGATCAACCATACATGGGACCTGGTGGTGATGCAGGCCCGAGAGCAGCTGCGGTGAGCCCCCTCCCTGCACCAAGCCAGAAAGCTCTTGGAAGGCCTATGGCATCCAGTAGTCTAGTGTTGTGGACAGAACATCTGGACTCATTCTAGGCCATGACCTGAGCTGGGGGGAGGTGCTGTGATGAGCTCCCTGTCCCCAACCCTTGCCTACTCTCCAGGGCGGCTAAGCAGCGCAGGAAAGGAGACAGACTGGTCATTGCGTGCCAGGAGCAGACATACTGGCTGGTGAACAGGCCCCCGGTGAGCCCCTTGTGGGGTCAGGTGGTGAGGTTCCCTGGCCAGCAAAAGGGGTTGGCAAGCTTTCCTGAAAAACTCTCAGAACTTCTCATTTAAGCCTGTAGAAAGGACATGCCTTTGAGGGCCCTGGTGTGTGATAGGAAGTCTTAGTTTTGTGACTTAGTTGAGAACCTCTGAGACTGTCTACACCCCCAGACCACAGGATCAGTCAGCTTCCCTCTGCATCTGAGGGGAGTAGGGGGCCAGTTTTGGCACTGAGCGTCCTTAGGGGAGGCAAGTGGGGCCTGGGCTCAGCTGTAGGCCTGGGCTTCAGGGATTTTGCCTGGAACTAGGAAGCTTGAGGTCCTCCTACTGTCCCGGACACCGTTTGGTGGATGGGAGTAAGCGGATCAGGCTCAGGGCCAGCACTGTGTTTCTCGGAAGCTCAGTGTCCACATCAAACAGCCAAGAGATTTGGTATTGGGTCCCTGAGGGTTGAGACTTAGTACCCCCTCACCTGCTTTTCCATCTGCAGCCTGGGGCTCCTAATGTGTTGGAGCAGGGTCCAGAGAGGGGGTCCTGCACTGGCAGTCGAGTGCAGATGGTGAGTGCCTGCATCACCCCCAGCCCATGCCCACCCCCAGCTTGTCCACACATCTGCCTTCACCCACTCCAACCACTGTGGGACTTCATGGAGTATCCTCCACCCATCTGTCTGTCCAGTCCATCCAAATGGATCTGATGCAGCCACTCCAAAGTCCCTTCTGATCTCTGCCCCCGTTGTCCCCTAATCCAAGCATCTTGTTAACTCTCATTGTTTTTCTCCCTCCCACCCGCTGCCCTGCCTGCATGTAAGTAGAATGGCCCTGGGGGAGGGGGGAGGGCTCTTCCCCCAGGCCAAGACAGCATCAGGGTGCACAGACAGATGGAGGGGTGCACTGCAATGGCCTCCCAACCAGAGGAAGCAGGAGCAGGACAGAGAGGTCTGAACAAATTCATGGTGTATCTCACTTCTTGATAATTTCAGCACCCTAACTTTTCCATATATGAAGGTAGTCAAAGAGAACTGGAACAGAAAATGGAAATCAGAAGTATCCTCCATTTCCAGCACCACGTCCAGTGTTGGTTGTGGAGGATCAGGAGCCTGGGTCAGCCAGTCCGGGGCTTGCCTTGTGTAGCCCATTTGTGAGGTGCACCTGGAGTTCTGAGTTAAACCAGAATTTCCTGCCATGATCGCATTAGTAGGATTTCTACGAATGTATGTTGTTTTAAAAAGAGAAAGAAAGCTGGGGATTTAGCTTAGTGGCACAAGCACCTGCCTGGCAAGCAGAAGGTCGTGAGTTCGATCCCCAGTACTGACAATAAATAAATACATACATACATACATACATACATAAATAAAATAAGAAGAGAAAGAAAAACATCTGAAAGCTGGGTGTGGTAGTACACCCCTGTAATCACAGAGCTTTAGGAGGCTGAGGCAGGAGAATAGCAAGTTCTAGACAGGCCCGGACAATTTAGCAAATTAGTGAGAACTTGTCTCAAAATCTAAAGAAGCTGGGGATGTAGATGAGGGAAAAGACCCTATTTTCAATTCCTAGTACATGAAATACATACATACATGCATACATACATACATATATCTGAAAATGTGATTGCTTAATCATAATTGGGGAACTTCAAGGTAATCTGAATAACCTGTGGGTTCGACAGGACTTCCTGAAAATCTCCAGACTAAGGCCCCAAAGTCTCCAGGGTTAGGGTTAGGAGGAAGGGGCTCCAAGGGTTGGGGCTGGAGATCTAAGCTGTTCCATGCCTTGTCCTGGGGCCAGGGCTCAGCCCAGCAGGAATTGGGTAGGTGGGATTTCTGATCCTTAAAGGAAGCCTGCCTTGTAACTGTCTCTATCTGTTCCCTTCCAGATTCAGAGCTCGGACTTCTATAAGCAGGAGGTAGGTCGTGAGGATGGGATGTTGGGCAATCTGTCCCCAGACCAGGTCCCCACTCACAGCTCTGGCTCCCTAGATTGAATTCTCCAGGAAGGCACTGGGCAGGACCCGGGTAAAATCCTCCATCTGCCTTGAGGCGTGAGTTGGGGGAATGGGTGGCAGGAGACCCCAAGCCCAGACCCTTTCTGGAGCTTCCTCATTTCTGAGGTCCCTCTCTGCTTTGGCCCTGGCCCTCAGGTATCTAAAGTTCAGCAGCCAGCATAGTCTGCATGACCCCATCATGTCGGGGTGCCTGCCCAGCAACCCCTGGATCACAGATGATGACACCTACTGGGCCATAAATGCACCCATGTGAGACTGGGGTGCAGGGGGACTGAGGTGTGCTTCTGGTCTGGGGCTGGCAGTAGGACCAGCATCCCAAGTGCCCATTGCTCCTACAGGGTGACTGTACCCACAAAGCTCCGCGTGGAACGATGGGCCTTCAGCTTCCGGGAGCTTCTGGATGACCCTGTGGGGCGGACCCACTTCCTGGACTTCCTCCAGAAGGAGTTCAGTGGTGAGAAGCCCGAGTCCTGTGCCAGGCTGCTGGCGCTGCCCAGGTCCCTTGGTCTCACTCAGGATCTCTCCTGGTCCAGCCTGTTGAGACAGCAAGCTGGCTGATACTCAGGGTGGACTGCTAACTTGGTGCTGGTCCCCAGCGGAAAATCTCAGCTTCTGGGAGGCATGTGAGGAACTGCGCTTTGGAGGGCAGGCCCAGATCCCTGACCTGGTGGATGCTGTGTACCAGTGAGTAGTGGGTGGACACTGGGTGACCATTGGTCAGGCCTGCCCAGCCTGGACCTATCTTGGGCTGTTCCCATCTCCAGGCAGTTCCTGGCCCCTGGTGCTGCCCGCTGGGTCAACATTGATAGCCGGACAATGGAACGGACCCTGGAGGGGTTGCGCCAGCCCCACCGCTACGTGTTGGATGATGCACAGCTACATATCTACATGCTCATGAAGAAGGTGAGCCCTACCAGCCTCAGTGACCCTGTTAGAGCCCATCAGTCATCTTCATCTTCAGTGTTTTATCTACTTGGTTTTTGTCAAGAGTACGCTCCTCCACAGCCTGTGCCATTCACTGTCCTAGACTCACTGGCATATGGTGTGCAATGTCCCAGTCCTACCATGCCTCCAGTCTGCCTGCTGAAGCATGTCCTCTCACACTGCCCTTGTCCATTCTGGCTTTCACATGGTACAGATGGCATAGCAGAGTCAATGCTTAGACCTTTCCTTTATCACTTTTAAAAATAATAAGTTAGTTTACTGGGTGTGGTGGTGCATGCCTGTAATGCCTGTAGTCTGGAGGCTAAGGCAGGAGGATTGCCACAAATTCAAGGCCAACCTGAACTACATAGTGAGACCCTGTCTTGAAAAACAAAAACATACTGGGGAGGCTGAGGTAGGAGGAGCGTAGTGAATTCGAGGCCAGCTTGGGCTACAAAGTGAGCAAGGCCAGCCTGAACTACATAGTGCGACCCTGCCTCAAAAAAAAGCAGGGCCAGGAGTTTGGCTCAGTAGCTTAAACACCTGCCTGGCAGATGTAAGATTGTGAGTTCAATCCCCAGTACCAACAAAAATAACCACAAACAAGAGTCCACTAGTGTCTGCTAAGGGTGGTCAGTAGGACCTGGAATTTTCCCTTTTTTGGTACTGAAATCAAGGACCCATGCATACTAGGCAAGTGCTGTGCCACTGAGCTACATCCCCAGTCCTTTACATTCACTTTTTTCTTTTTGAGACAGTGTCTCACTGTGTGATTCAGACTAGCCTTAAACTTACAGCAGTCCTCTTACCTCAGCCTCTGGAGTGCTGAGAATACAGGCATGCACCACCATGCTTGGCTTATTCATTTACTTTTTTGCACCAGGAATTGAACTCAGGACCTTACACTTGTGCCACTGAGCTATATCTCTGGTCCTTCATTTACTTTTTTGAGATAAAGTCGAAAAAACCCAGGCTGGTCTTGAACTTGCCATCTTTCTACCTCAGCCTCCTAACTAGCTGGGATTACAGGGTTCATCTTTTTTTTTTTTTTTTTTTTTTTTGAGGTGGGGTCTTGCTGTGTTGTCCAGGCTGGCCTTGAACTCCTGAGCTCAAGTGATCCTCCTACTTTAGCTTCCTAAGTAGCAGTAGTGTAGCTGCAGGCCACTGTGCCCACCTTCTATTGCTGTTGTTGGTTTGCTCTTTTTTTTTTTTTTTTTTTTTTGTGGCACGGGGGATTGAACTCACAACCTCGTGCCTGCCAAGGCAGGCGCTTAAGGCACTGAGCCAAACTTGCGGCCCTGGTTTTTTGAGGCAGGGTTGCACTATGTAGCTCAGGCCGGCCTTGCGCTCATGTTGTAGCCCAAGCCGGCCTTGAACTCACAACACTCCTCCTACCTCAGCCTCCCGAGTGCTGGGATTAAAGGCGTGCGCCACCACGCCCGGCTTGGTTTGCTCTTTTTAAGACAGGGTTTCATTATGCAGTTCAGGCTGGCCTTGAGCTCACTTTGTAGCTCAGGATGGCCTCAAACTTCCAGCAATCCTCCTGCCTCAGTCTCCCAAGTGCTGGGATTACAGGTGTGTGCTCAGCTGTTGTTATCTTAAACCATGGTCATATCTGATGTGTTCCTGCAGTCTTTGTTGGCCCCTTCCTTTCTGGGGTGATGGCCTATGCAGGATTGTCCTGCTCACATTTGGACTCTGCCTCTCCACAGGGAGCCCTAGCCCATCTCAGGGGCAGTTGGAAGCCCCTAACCCAGCTACCAGAGCCATTTGCCACTGTTCCTAGGCTTTACAGGGACACAACTAAGTATGCGTGTTTAAGACAGTAGGAGTGCACACTGATGCACTCCAGTTGACTCCGGTTACAGTTTCTCTTAACCCTTTGACCTGTGTCTCCACTGCCTTATGCCCAGCTGAAAGTTCTGGTTCTCACCTGTCAGCAGTCTCAGCAACACAATGTGATTGCTGAGAATTGTCTTTTTTTTTTTTTTTGCGGCACCGGGGATTGAACTCACAACCTCGCGCCTGCCAGGGCAGGCGCTTAAGGCACTGAGCCAAACTCCCAGCCGTGGTTTTTTGAGGCGGGGTCGCACTATGTTGTCTTTTCTTTTTGACTCCTTGTATACATCCAACCAGAGACTTCCCCTTGAGAACTCTGAGCTGTGGTTGGGGCTACGCCACCACCTGGACACACAGTCTTATTTCACTTTCCTTTTAATGTCTGGGAATTACTTATTTAAATGTGAAATACACAGTTTCCAATAATATATAGGGGAAGACATGTAAATAAGTCTAGCTTCTATCCCAGCCTTTCCACTATATTTCTTCTTTTAACTATGTTAACAATTTAAAATTCTTTTTAAATTCTTTAGTTTGACATTGGTGAAATACTTTATTTTTGTTCTTTTGTGGTTCATTGCTTTTTTTTTTTTTTTTTTTTGCGGCACCAGGGATCGAAGTCACAGTCTTACACCTACCAGACAGGCGCTTAAGCTGCTGAGCCAAACACCCAGCCCTGGTTTTTTTGAGGCAGGGTCACACTATGTAGCTCAGGCCGGCCTTGCGCTCGAGTTGTAGCCCAAGCTGGCCTTGAACTCACAACGCTCCTCCTACCTCAGCCTCCTGAGTGCTGGGATTAAAGGCGTGTGCCACCACGCCCAGCTGGTTCACTGTTTTTTGTTATTTATTTATTTTTGGTACCAGGGATCGAACTCACAACCTTGTGCCTGCCAGGCAGGCACTTAGGCCGCTGAGCTAAATCCCCGGCTGTTATTTATTTTTTTGAGACAGTCTTGCTATGTAGTGCAGGCTGGCCTTGAACTCACAGGTGTGCACTGCCATGCCCAGCTTTTACTTTCTGTTTGTTTGTTTGTTTGGTACCAGGGATTGAACTCACAACCTCACGCTTGCCAGGCAGGCGCTTGTGCCACTGAGCTGAATCCCCAACCCCTTTTACTCTACTTTTAAAACATAAGCAGTGATGGCTGTAGATTCCTTTCCCTTA
This sequence comes from Dasyprocta punctata, assembly GCA_004363535.1. Taxonomy (NCBI): domain Eukaryota; kingdom Metazoa; phylum Chordata; class Mammalia; order Rodentia; family Dasyproctidae; genus Dasyprocta; species Dasyprocta punctata. The sequence continues at coordinate 49,073 of RJWM01006280.1, read as the reverse complement.
GCACCATGCAGTTTCTCGCCACCTGGCTGTCTGTGTGGCTACACAGCCTTGCCCACCCTCTGTAGAGGCACCAGGTTTCTTGGCTCCTCATTGTCCCTGCTTTGGGGATCCTGGTTTGCACCCTATGTGTGAGCATTGTGAGTCCTGTCCCCCGCTGGCTGTCAGTGGCTCCACTGATGGAAACAGTTCCTGGGTATGTCTGACTTGGTCTGGACTGGCTGTGGCCGGCACCCTATTACTGGAGGCCCTTGTGGGCAGGAGGAGCTCCTAACAATGCTCGGAGGGGCCTGGCTGAGGGGCGAGGAGGTGGAAGGGGCCATGGGTTTGACACTTTCTTGCAGGACTCCTATCCTAGGTTCCTGAAGTCTGACATGTATAAGGGCCTGCTGGCAGAGGCTGTGATCCCACTGGAGGCAAAGAGACGGTGAGCCTGGACAGTGCCCTGTGTCTGCCAAGTGGTGGGCTCTGCAGGGAGGGACAGTGTCCTCCAGCCACTTGCTTCAGCCCCTTTTCGCCCACAGAGTATTCCCGTTTATGCGGAGGCCTCGGCACTCAAGCCCCAGCCCTGCTCTTCTCCCCACCTCTGGGGAACCTCCAGCCACTGGCAGCGCTGCAGGTGGCGATGGGGAGGACTAGATGAATTCCCCTTGTCACGCCCAGGCCCTGCTGCCAACATCCTGTGTGATTGCAGGGTCACCCTCTCATGATGACTGCTGAGCCCCCAGTACTGGTGTCCTCTTGTGACCAGAGTCCAGCCTGTCTGTGCTTCTCCTTTTCCCTCCCATGAGGCTGTCCCCGCCTGGGAGGGAATGGCTCAGCTGCTAAGTCCCAGGGAGTGGGTTTCATTGGCCAAGGCTGGCCAGGTAGGATCTGTTACTGGCAGGATGGCGAGGCCAAGGCACAGACACTTATCCATGAAGACAGGCAGGTCTTCGGGCAGCCTGCCCCGTCCAGGAGAGCTCCACATGGGAGCTGGTCCAGATGAGGCGTTTGGAATGGCTGTGCACTCATCTGCAGCCCATGCCTGGAAGTCTCTCTCTTGCTGCACACCCCACACACCCGTCCAGCATCCACCTGAGCCGCAGCTTCCTCACCAGATTTGTGCACAGACAACTGCACCTTGTTGTCCTGACCATGAGGCTCCTGGTCCCTGCAGGGAAGGTCTTTGCCAGGGTGGCATAGGAGCCAGAGTCCAGTCCTCCTACCTGAGCTTTCCTGGGAGGCACTGGCATTCCCACTGTGCGTCCCCTGTTCTTCTAGACTGGTTGAAGTTATAGGCCAGCTTCTTTTGGGGTCCACCTCAACCACAGGGCTGCTTTTGGCACAGAAATAAAGGACTTCTCCCTCACTGAGCCCATTCTGCTGTGGGTCCAGCTCGGGGCATGTGTGTTCATGAGTGTGCAGTTCGTGCCTGTGTATGTGGTGTGAATGTAGGCAGTACTTAGCATGTTGTGGGTGTACACGTTAGTGACTGGGAGGGAAGGTCAACAGGCATAGTTCGGGTGTGAAAGGCTGCCTCTGTGGAGGGCCCAGGTGTGGGGTTGAGGTGCAGGGATCCAGGCTCTGGAGCATCAGGCTGGGCTCCATCTGTAGCCTTGGGGAGCCCCATCTCCAGGACAGGCAGTGGCACTGTCCACTCAGGCAGGCCAAGGTGAACAGGGTGTAGGAGGCCAGCAAAGAGCAAGGGCACTATCAAGGAGGCCTGGGATGGGTAGGGGGCACTGTTTGACATTGCCTGGGGCATTGTGCCCAAACTTCTGTTAAGGTCCTAGCATGGCAATCTCCAGAACCTAAGTGGTCACAAGTACGTGAGTATTTATGGACAAGTCTAGGGGGCAAAAGCCACGGCTGCAGGAAGGGAAACCTCTGCCTGGCCTCTCAACTCCCATAAAACAGGCTTCCTGCAGGCTTCCTGCCTCCAGGAGCCACCAGATAACCTCCAGGTGCCCCCTGGCTAAGCAGGCTGAGTCCCTGGTACAGCTTCTCTGAGGGTTTATGTGCTCCATCCAGCGCTGCGGAAGGGTAGAATCCAAGTTTTCACATTCACAACTTGTCCATACAGTTCCTCAATGCTCAGGGCCCTATGGGTAGGTTACCTTGTTTCTCAGAGCCAAAGGACCTACTTGCTGGCATGGCACCCTGTTCATCCTCAACCCCTATATTCCCACCCAAGGCCTTCCCAAGCAGGAGGAAGAATAGGGCTATACCTGTGCAGCCTCGAGGCCTGGTTCCCATTGAGACTCCACAGACAGCAAACTCCTGCAGTGGTCTTCTGAAGGCTGCACATTGTTTCACACCAGCTCTGTCTCCCAGAAGCCCCTTTTAAGCTCCCAGTTGCCCAAGTGGTCATCCCTACCCCTCCGTCATGGCTGTGTGCTGGTTCTGCCTGCCCAGAGGACACAGATGCTGAGACCACCAGTTGCCTGTCCCAGCTGGGAGACCTACTCTACAGGGCTGAGGGCCTGGCCTGAGCCACAGGGGCCCTCACAGTGGAAACCTGACTGGAGGCTGTGAGAGGACTGCTGGGTCCTGTGTCTGTGGGCAGGGATGGGTGGGGCACTTGCCTTCCCAGTTCCCCACCCTGATCTGGAAGCTTGGCCCTAAATTTCCTGGTCACTAATATAGTACTTTGTTCCCTGGGGACAGAGAGACAGGCAGGCAGGCAGCAAGCAGGCTTACACTTGGGGCTTTTCCAGACAGTGTAAAAATGTTTATTCTGGTGTTTTCTGTGGTAACAGAGTCAGGCTGCTTTGCTACAAAGATTGGGCCCTGAGCTGGGCAGGGCTGCTGCACATAGAGCACAGCTGCCCTTGGGCCTCAGGAGCAAGAAGGCACAGAAGTGAGTCCCCCTGCGTCAGGTAAGCAGCACCAGGGTAGGAGTCGGGTGCTCACCATGCTAGGGCCACAGGGCCCTTCTTAATGTCAGCAGCTCCAGTGTGTAGTGAGGGCACCTGTGAGCTCTAGAGCTGGCTCTGCTCACAGTCAGGGAGAACCCACACCCGAGCCCTGTTCCTCAACCTGCGTGGGAGATATTCTCTCTGCTCTGGGAAGGGCTTGAGGCTGTGAGGCCTCAGGTAACCCGAGGGCTCACCACTCTCTGAGTTCATGATTCCTGGGGGATGGTGCAGAGGACAGAACTGGGCAGGAAGAAGAGGAAGGGACACATGTGATGGCCCTGGGGAGCAGCACATCCCATAGCAGTGGCTTCTCTGGCAGGAGGGAAGGTGGTGTGGCAGGGGTTCCTAGTGAGAGTGAGGAGCCACAGGCCTGAGTTCTGCCCAGCAAGATCACAAGGAGGTAGCCCAGCCCTCACAAAACCCCATGGGGCACAGGATGAGACCGTGTGATGGTTGTGGGGTCCTGGCCAGGAGGTTCAGGGTTTCCCTACACAAGCTCCCCAGGGGAGATTGTCACCAGACTCAGTGTGGAAGCTGAGGGCAGTGTGGATGTCCCAGAAGGTTTGGTTTCTACAGCTGGCATCTCTCCATGGATTCCCACTGGTGCCACCTACACCTCACTCCGATACCGCAGCCAGGAGAACCTATCTCTGATGGCCTGGTCGCTGTCTGGCCTGCCTTCACCCAGGTGGATCACTCTGCTGTCCGAGACAAGATCCCGCACCTTGTGCTTGATCACAGAGACCAGGCCAGGCACATCTGAGCTTGCTGGGCCTGTCAGGAGGACGTAGGCAGCATGGCGGCTCGGTTCAAACAGGACCACTGTGGGGAACATACCATTGGTGTCTCTCAGACCAGCCACAGGGGACTGGGGTCAGGGAGATCAGGTCCAACTGTACTTACCATCAAAGGCGATGATGTTGGCAGAGACGTTGGCCAGTTCCAGCAGGACACTGGGCAGGGTAGGGTGGAACATGTACAGACTGTGCCGGGCACCTCTGGGATCCTGGAGTGAGAACCAGCACTCTTGCTATGCCAGGGATGCAGTCACATCCCACTCAGCCTGCAACTCCAGCATTATCCCTGGCAACGCTTGGGTCAACCCACGGGCACTGCTGTTAGAAAAACTATGTCTAGAGCTTTGTGTCCACAGATCCCACCTGGGTTCTCACGAACTGCCACCTCTAGCTCCATACTCACCTGCCAGCCCCTCCTTCCCCAACCTAGTCATGGTCCTTCTCAGTGTCCATCAATGCTTGCCCTCCCCACTGCAGTCCACCAAAGCTCTTGGATCCCTCTCATGCATCCCCAAGAGGGACCCCCCCCAGGATACTTTCCCCTCAGTGTCACTACTGGGACCAGCTCTCACTTGGCTTCAATGAATTTGCGGTGGCCCAGTCCTCAATAGCTTCTGAGGACCCAAGCCTGGCATCTCCAGCCATGGCTCCTGGCACAGGGGTGTCCCCTGAGTGCCCCATACCATCTCACTGGTGCCAATCAATTCGTGGAGGCCCCAGAAGAAGAAGGCTGAGCGGTGGTCTGCAGTTGGCAGGCTGGTGGTTGGCAGGGCCCCGGGGAAGCTCGGGAGGGTCTGACTCCACAGGATGGCCCCACTGTGGAGGTCCAGAAGCAGGATCTGGGGAGGGAAGGGACACTGGTTTTCAGGACCTCAGGGGCTGCATAGGTGCACAATCCCAGCATGTCAGCCCTGAAGAAGGCCAGAACCTATTGCCAGTTCTAAGGGTAGCAGTCCCAGGGCCATACCATATCTACTTTCACAGACGGTCCTTAGCTACAGGCAAGGTGGCACCTTCTAGAGGAAACATGCCTACCTGTCTATCAATGCCGGTTCCATTTTCAATGACCACAGCTGGGGTGTCCGGTTTATAGTGGCCAAGGATAGGTTTTCTAGAAAGAGATCAGGGAAAAAGAACTCACAGGAGCCTCTATAAAGAGACTAAAATGAAGGAAATACCTGGTGACAGGGATGCCACTCAGTCCTCAGTGGCTGCCCCAGGACCAGGAGCTGACATTCATGACTAGCAGCTCCCTGAGCCCTCTATGGATAGAGGTGACACCAAGGACAGGTGAGAAGCCTCCAGAAGAATCACACAGCCCCTCCAGCCCAGTGTGTCATCCTCTTCACCAGCCAGGGGGATCTGCTGGGATGCTGGGAAGGGGAGCAGGTGAATCCACTGCAAAGTCTGCAACAACTACACAGCTCTGGGACAAAAGCCCCTTACCTCAGGACCTGGGCTGCGCCAAGGGTCCACCTGGGAGTCAGGTCCTGTCCATCCAGCAGCACACAGGCCTCTGAACTAACAAGGAGCACATCCTGGCCAGCCTTCCCTGGGACATTCATCAGGTAGCGAACTGCTCCAGAGCTAGACAGGGAAGTGGGAGGGAAAAGCACAGGATCTTTGGGATGAGTCTCGCATCCAGGAAACCCATCCAGTTGGAGGCTGAGCCCGATATTACTCAGTTGGAAAATATAAACAGGACCCTAGCTGTCTGTGGGGACAAGGACAAGCCCTCAACAGGAACCCTTCTCCTCAGTTTTGCTCAGTGTTTGCCCATTTCTCATATCTGACTGCAGGATGGCCTGAGGGTTCAGCAAGGCCCCGATGTTCCTCAGCCTGCCTCGTTGTCCTGTGCTGCAGACTGTTCCTCACCAAGGCCTGTGACCTGTGGGATAGATCCATATGTGTCAGACTAACCTGGGCAGGAGCCTGTGGGTGGAGGCATTGAGCATGTTCTCCCAGTGGGGGTCACTTTTAAACGGGGCGTCTCTCCTGGTCACCTTCTCATAGAGATCCTTCAAAGAGCAGCCACAGAGGAAGCTTACTATTCAAAACACAGAAGAGCCCAAAGTCACCAGAGTCACATTATGCCCTGGGATCCAGGTGTACCCACCGGCTTCACTTCCAGTAGTATGTGGTACCACACTCAGTGCAGGTGTTTGAGCTGACTGTTAGCAACTAACTGGTGCCTCCAAAATATGAGCAGGAGCTGAGGCACCTGGTAGGTGGTTGCTGCACACACTGCTTTTTCCATCAGTGCTGAGCTCACTTTTTTTTTCTTTCTTTTTTCTTTTTTTGGTGATACTGGGGACTGAACTCAGGGACTTCACACTGGGCTACAGCCCCAGGCTCTTTTGAGACATGGTCTTGCTAAAATACTAAATTGCTCAGGCTAGGCTTGAATTTGGAATCCTCCTGGCTCAGCCTTCTAGAGTGCTGGGATTAAGGGTGTATACCACCACACCTGGTTTGAGCTTACCTTTTTAACCCAATGCCACCACGAGAGGGAAGCCCGCCCTGGGGAGGTGGTGGGAGAGCATACCACAGGGCAGGAGAATGTAGTGTGCACCCGTCCTGGTGACATGAAGAAGGGGGCTGCTGTCTCCATCCATACCGAGGCTGCCTCTGTTGCCAATCTGGTGCCCAGTACTGCCTGAATAGATGGACCCACTGACCTACAATGAGAAAGAGCAATAGGGAAGAAGGAAAGCTGGCCCACAGGAGGGAGGGCCTTTTAGGGTGAAGCTGAAGAAGGCAAAGTTCTCTTGTTTTGGGCAGGTTGCTGTGACTTAGGGTCTATATCTGTGCATCACAGAGCCTGCCTAGAGGGGCAGGGCAGCCCTGGGCCTGCAGTCTCACTCCAACACAGTAGCAGCACAAGTGGGAAGGGCACTCAGGTTCTTGGGGAAGGCACACAAACTCCTACAGATGGGGCCACCTCACTATGCTAGATCTGTGAGCCTCAGCAACATGGCCTCAGACCTAGATTCTCTCTGGGAAGTGGAGGTAAACAAGGAGGAGAAGAGAGGCTAGTGGCGAGTGGCCTGGGTGATGTGGGAGGAGAGCTGCGCTGGTTTGCACCTCCTTTCCCTCTTGGGTGAGGATCAGCAGGTCTGGGGCACCATCATTGTCGATGTCAGGTACTTGGAGCAGAGGGCTCAGGATAGACGTGTTCCCACCAAAGTTGCTGGGGTGGCTCCACAGGGTTTCCCCTAAAACCAAGCACACTGTCACTGCACACCACTCCAAACCCCCTTCACAGCAACTCATGTGGTTGTGTCCATCCTCAGGATCTCAGGCCCACTGCACTCTCAGAAATGGAAATAGGTGCAGGCAGGCCTGCCAGTCCTTGTCAAAGGATGGACACAGTACTGCTGAAAACACACACAGACCCATAGGAGGAACCACTAGCTGGCTACATGACAAAAGCCAAGAGGGGCCTTCCTAGGGCCTGCAACTTTCTCTTGCTCATTTCATGTCTGGGCTTCCAGCTTTGGGGCACCAAGCACAGGCTGCTCCAGAACACTGAGGGACCCTTCCCAGTTCAGATGATGGTACCTAACCTCCAGCACTCCAGGTTCCTGGGGATGCTGCCTCTGCTAGGTCGCAGGAATAAAGTTCAGCACCAGGCAGGACACCTAGAGTTGGGCCTACTAAGCACAACTCTGACAGGGCACTAACCCATCTGTATCTGTTTCTGGACCTATTCCTCAATTCTTAAAATATTTCTGACCTGTTCTTTATTTTCCTTAATGTCTTAAAACTACAACTTGCAAGGAAAATGCCAATTTCCATTAAGTTCTAAGCACAGAATTCCTTAAGGCCTTGGTAAGGTGCCAGAGGCCTTCTCCAAGTCACCCACCACATCTTCCTCTTGGATGCTCACATGTGGTGTTCCCCTAAGGCTGAGAGACTTGCTCCCAAGGGTGTCTGAGTACCCACAGGCCTGGATATCCCTCCAAGCAGCCACTCTGCACCCCTCCTCCTAAGCTTGCTTCAGCTCCTCACGTCATGGAAGGTGACCTCTGACTGCATTTACCCACAGCAAGATGCAAACCTGAGGTGATTAGGCACCAATACAATGTGCGAGAGCAGCTGAGGAAGCTGGGGCTTATGACTTGCAAGTGGTCTCATCTCCCCTGCAGGTCCCTACCCAGTCGGCCACCCTTGAGGCAGCACTCAAGGCTGACTCCACCATAGTGAGAGCCCCCACCTGTGAACAAGTCGATGGCAAGGAAAGAGCCAGGTCTTCCCACAAGGATGCAGGCAGAGGACATCTTACTGTCCGATGGCTGGAGCATGGTACACTCGGCAAATGCCACATCTTGGACCACAGGCCTCTCCCAGAGCACACTGCCATTAGCCCCTGACACAGCAGCCACAAAGGCACAGGGAGAGGAGAATCCTGGAAGGGAGACCCACAGCCACCTGTCAAACCACCTGGTGTTTTCCACTTGCTGTTGCCCTCATCATACCTTGCCCCAGTCCGATACCCAGGCCCATCCCCTTTATCCCTGGCCCCTGAGCCCTCAGACTCATGGGACTCTAGTGTTGGCTTCAGGCAGGGTGGGAGAGCTGAGTTTGCCTCCTGGCCTCTTCCCAGTCCTGCTAAGATGGAGGAATCATGGGATGGTTTCCAGAACTTCCACCATTTGCTTCCCCTAAACACCATAAATATAAGAGAAATATCCAGAACAAATTCCCACCACTCACTTTCCTCAAACACCATGAAAGTGTGAGGGTGAACCAAATTAAAGATCCATCTTCCTATAGTAAGTCCCTCCTCCAGATAAAATCAGCGTTACCTTCATCAGTGCAGGATCGGTTAGAACTGTTACTACTGTTGGTATTTTTATAAAGAAAGACAACATCTTGGATCTTGTCCTTGTTTATGTCTTCTATAGCCAGAAAGTCATAGGTGACTGAAAAAGAAAGCCAGAGATTATGTTCCATGGCCCATGCCTATCTACAAGAAGACTATCCACTTCTCTGCCCCATGGAGTTTGATGCCATTAGAACCTGCCACTGTGAAGTCCCCCAACAAGAGCAGAGACTTTTCACTAGGTCAAGAAATTTCCTCACACTTCTCCAGAAGTGCAACAACTCTTCATGAACATCACAGGCTGGAAAGATATTATCCTGAAGGTGTTAACCTTCAGAAGAAGCATCAAGACATCAGCTATTATGAGTGGGTGCTCTGAACACTTTCTGTTTGGGAAGGAATCTTTCTAGGCCGGTGTGGGATCTTGACATCCATCTTCCATCCTCATTAGGGGCTAATGTGTCCTTTCTTTCAAGGACTCAAATGATCAACTCTGTGCTTTAAAATAAAATCTTTATGGCATTGGACTTGTTAATTTCTTTGATATGACACCCAAAGCACTGGCAACAAAAGAAAAAAATAAATTGGATTTCATCAAAACTAAAAACTAGGGCCAGGAGTTTGACTTAGTGGCTTAAGTGCCTGCCTGGCAGGCACAAGGTTGTGAGTTCAATCCCTGGTACCACACACACACACACACACACACACAATTAAAAACTTTCAGGCCTCAAAGACACCATGAAGAGAGTAAACACCTAGGTGTGGTGGCACATGCCTGTAATCCCACCATTCAGGAGGCTGAGGAAGGAGGATAGCCATGAGTTTGAGACCAGCCTAGGATACATAGCATATTCTAGGTTGGTCTAAACTACATACTGAAACTCAGTTACAGATAAACAAACAAACAAACAACAACAGAAAGAGAGTGAAGTAAAAATATTTGCAAATCAAATATATCATGAGACCAGTATTCAGAATATATAGTAACTCCTGTGACCCAGTGATCGAACAACCCACCCAGCTGAAAAATGGACAAAGGATTTATTTATTTATTTATTTTGGTACTGGGAGTCGAACTCATGACCTCACACTTGCCAGGCAGGTGCTTAAGTTGCTGAGCTAAGTCCCTGGGCCTGGGCAAAGGATGTAATATACATTTTTCCTTTTTTTTTTTTTTTTTTTTTTGTACCAAGAATCTAACTCAGGACTTTGTGCTTGCCAAGTAGGCACTTACACCACTGAGCTATATCCCTGGCCCTAATAAACATTTTTCCTAAGAAGATGTACAAATGACCAAAGAATACATGAAAAGAGTCTCCACATCACTAGTTATTAGGGAAATGCAAATCAAAATCACAAAGAGGTATCACTTCAGACCCACTAGGATGGTTATTAGACAAAAATAGAACCAAAAACAAGTATTGGCTGTAACCTCATGCATTGCTGGTGGGACTGTAAAATGGTGCAGCTACTGTGAAAAAAGTCTAGCAGTTTCTCAAAACAGTTAAAAATAGAGTTAGCACGTGACCTAGCAATTTTACTATACCCACAAGAATCAAACCAGGAATTTAAAGAGCTACCTGTACAACTATGTTCACTGCAGCATTATTCCCTACAACCAAAGGGTGAAAGTAACCCTGCCCGTCAACAGGTAAATGATAAACTGATGCTGTGTGGTCATCCCTCTGTATTTATAGATGCTACATCCACAGATATGACAAACTTCAGATCAAAAAAATACAGAATAAAAAAAAGTATTCCCCAAACAATTTTTTTTTTACAAAACAAATTTTTAAAAAGGGTCTGCCCTAGACATGTACAGATTTTCTTGCCTTGTCATTATTCCTTGAACGATACAATATAGCAACTATTTAAGCACTTATATTGGGTATCATAAGTAGTCTGAAGTGGTTTGTAGCATATAAGATGCTGGGCTTAGTGGTATGTACCTACAGGGTCACCTACTCAGAAGGAGGAGGCAGGAGCTCTCTTGAGCTTAGGGATTTGAGGCTAACCCGCATTAACGCAGATACCGTCTCAAGTAAATAAAGAATATAGGATGATGTGCATGGATTACAGTATGTAAATACTATGCAACTTTATATGAGAGACCTGAACATTCTCAGATTGTGGTACCTTTTGGGGTAGAGGCCCTGCAACTGGTAATACCCCTTGGATATTAAAGGATGACCATATAGCTATACTAAGAAATATGATTCAGCTATGCAAGGGAACAAAGCTCTGGTACACATTATGGCATAGATGAACCTTAGGATACTATGCTGAGTGAAACCAGCCAGACACTGAAGGACAAATATTGTTTGATTCCACTTATATGAGGTATCTTAGAGTAGAAAATCCATAGAGATAGAAAATAGATTCAAGGATTCCAGAGGCTACGGGGAAATGGATGGAGAGTTCTTATTTATTGGGCAGTTTCTACTGAAGACGATAAAATTCTAGAAATGATGGTGATGGCTACACAGCATTGTAAATGTACTCAATGCTACTGAACTATATGCTTAAAAATGGTTAAAATGCCTAGGCACAGTGGAGCATGTCTGTAATCCCAGTTATTGGGGAGGCTGAGGTTGGAGTAGCAAAAGTTTGAGGCCAGCTTGGACTATATAAAGAAATCCTGCCTCAAAACAAAACTAAAAAACAAAACCCACAAAAACTTGCAGTTTATTTTCTCTTTTAAATTTTCTTTCTCAACAATAAAAGTATTAAAAGCTGGGCGTGGTGGCGCATGTCTTTAATCCCAGCACTTGGGAGGCTGAGGTAGGAGGAGTGTTGTGAGTTCGAGGCCGGCTTGGGCTACAACGTGAGCGCAAGGCCGGCCTGAGCTACACAGTGAGACCCTGCCTCAAAAAACCAGGGCCGGGAGTTTGACTTGGTGACTTAAGTGCCTGTCTGACAAGTGTGAGGTTGTAAGTTCAATGCCCGGTGCTGCAAACAAAACAAAACAAAACAAAAACAATAAAAGCATTGTTGACACCTTGTTTTCACCTAAGCAAATGTTTTCTATGGTGGAACAAAGAAGTAATGCTTTTTAATTTTGGTACCGTGGATTGAACTCACAGCCTTGCACCTGCCAGGCAGGCACTTAGGCCACTGAGCTAAATCCGCGGCCCTATTTTTTGAGACAGGGTCTCACTATGCAGTTCAGGCTGGCCTTGAACTCATGTTGCTGTCCAGGCTGGTCTCAAACTCACAATGATCCTCCTGCCTCAATCTCCTGAGTGCTAGGATTAAAGGCATGCGCCACCACGCCCAGCTAGAAATAATACTTTTTTTTTTTTGTGGCACCGGGGATCGAACTCACAACCTTGCGCCTGCCAGACAGGCGCTTAAGCCACTGAGCCAAACTCCCAGCCCTAGTTTTTTGAGGCAGGGTTGCACTATGTAGCTCAGACTGGCCTTGTGCTCACGCTGTAGCTCAAGCGGGCCTCAAATTCACAACACTCCTCCTACCTCAGCCTCCCCAGTGCTGGGATTAAAGTGTGTGCTACCATGCCCAGCTTAGAAGTAATACTTTTATATCACAATTTATTTCTTCTTTTTCTCCCCTGCCAACATTTTTGTACTACAGACCGAACCCAGGGCCTTCATAATCTCGTCGCTGGTATTATATAACCAGAGAATAATAATAATAAATGATTCGTGTACTGGGGAAAAAGTGAATTTGATGGCATTTAAATTACAGTAAAGCTAGGCATGGTGGTACACACCTGCAATCTCAGCACTCAGGAGGCTGAGGCAGGAAATTTTTTTTTTTTTTGGTACTGGGGATCAAACTCTCAACCTCATGCCTGCCAGGCAGGTGTTTAGGCCACTGAGCTAAATCCCCGGCCCTATTTTTTGAGACAGGGTCTCACTATGCAGTTCAGGTTGGCCTTGAACTCACTTTGTAGCCCAGGCTGGTCTTGAACTCACAAAAATCCTCCTGAGGCAGGAAAATTGCTGTGAGTTTGAGATCAGCATAGGCTACATAGTGAGTTCAAGGGCAGCTTGAACCACATAGTAAAACCCTGTCTCAGAAAAAAAAAAAAAAGCTGCAAAAAATAGAGGAACACATTTATTCCATTCATTCCTTTTGTTACAGTTAACCACTACAGTCTCAACAGAACTGACCCTAATTGAAACTACAATAAGAAATTCTCTTTATTCCATCAAAGAAGTCATCTGTGCAAAAAAATACAGTAATAATTCAGTTTATGATTGCTTCTGTGCAAATAATTTGGTTTGCAAAGAAAAGCATTTGGCAAAATTTTGCTTCCATTCACAAACTCTGTATCAGGTGACACATATGACCATGGCCACCTTCCCTACACAAACACAAACAGCCATCTTCCCCAAAATAATAAAACAAATTAAGTTCATAAACCAAGGCACATTGTACTCTGAGGCCATTAGTTCTCCGACCCCTGGCGGTGCCTGTAGGTGCTGCTCTCCCAGAGGAGTGCCCGGGTGGAGGCTAACTAGTTGCTTTTCATTAAGGTCACTTCATGGTACAGAAATTAGTGTACTTCACCTTAGCTGAAGTAGCTCAGGAAGACAGGACTATCTTGCCTGCTGCAGTTTTCATATTTCATGACAATCACCCTCAATTTTAATAAATTTTTTTAGTAAAAAAAGTAACCAAGTGTTAACCACAGCTGCCTGTTTTCCCAACCAAGGCACAGGTTGCTTGGTAGCGCCCTAAAGAGCTGGTGGCCACTCAGGGTGGACTCACAGACATGCAATCCTGCTCCCCAGAGAAGGATCTGGAACTTCCCTGGGAGGAGGGGCCCCAAAGGCTCACCTGCTGCACTGTAATCGATCCTCCACATACTCTGTGACACTGGTCGGTCTGGACAGGGGATGATGAAGGAGACCACAAACACCACCAAAAGACAGATAAACAGTGAAAGAAAAAATGCCACAGTCCGGCATCGGGAGAGCCGGGACTGTGCAGGTGCACTTTTTAAGTTATCTTCATTTTTCAACCTGTTTCCAAGATTTTCCTGTGATTTTCTGTCTTCATTTTTCAAGGGGTGGATTTCAGCTTCTAAATCCTTGTTTTCCATCATCCTGTGCACATCCCAAAGTTTAACTCCTGGTGACTGCCTAGATAAAACAAGGAGTAGTTAAGGTTAAGGCTGGTGGTCCCACAGCAAAAAACTGTATATGTGTTGGGGCAGGGGGCTTTTCCTTTTCAGATTCTTTTAGGAGCCTGGGTACAGCTGTCACTGTTGGCCAACAGCCCAAGAAATAAAAGCTACCTAAATGTTTTCATTGTTAAATCTTTACAGAATCTACTTAAGAAGGTCTCTCATATAGAGAGCTGCACAAGTTGGTTACATAGACACAGTAGGCAGGAGGTACACCAGGGCCTGCTGTGGATGTAGCCGATCCTAATAAAGACCACACATTAAATATTAACCAAGCCTCACCTGCCTGATTAGCCTCTCACACAGATGCAAAAGACACAGGTGAGAATTTGGTGAAACCAACATTTCAACACGTGGACTTCCTAGAATGCCAGTCTCCAAGTTCAAGGACCTTTCTTTATTAGACGAGTCTCACTATGTAATCCAGGCTGGCCTCAAACTTGCTATGTAGCACAGGCTGGTCTTGAATTCTCAATCCTCTTGCCTTAGCTTCCGGAGAGCTGGGATAATAATCATGGACCACCACGGCTGGCGTAAAGAATCCTCCATGCCCCCACCACCAACAATGGGATTGAACCCAGAGTCCTCACACAGAGTTATATCCCCAGGCCCTTTTTATTTTGAGACAGAGCCTTGCTAAATCGCCAACTTGCTCAGGTGGGGCTCACACTTGCAATCCTCCTGCCTCAACCTCTCAGAGTACTGTGATCACAGGCCTGGCCACCACGCCTGGTTTTAAAGCTTTTTGTTTTGTTTTGTTTTGTTTTGTTTTTTTGGTTTTTTGACACAAAGTCCTGCCCTGTAATTCAGGCTGGTCTGGAACTCACTATGTAGCCCAGGCTGGCCTTGAACTTTCAGTTATCCTCAGCCTCCAAGTGATAGGGTTTATAGAAGTGTGCCACCACGCCCGGCTCAAAGAATTTTAAAATAGGTTCTAGAACCACAGTATTGCTCCTAGAGTGACCTAGGACAGTGATCTGATTTGACTGTGCCTGTTTATTTATCCATACAAGGAGTGTAATATCCACTTTAGGAGATTACTTCAAGGGTTAAATTATGCATATAAAGAATTTATAAGAGTCTCTGGCACACAGTATACACTGGAACACTAGCTCATTATAACTAAGATAAAGAATGTTCAAGCAGAAGTCATGTGCAGGACAGTGGGTAGCCACGTGGAATGCAGACAGGTGTGTGACATCTCAGTCCTGCTGTGGAGGACTCTCTCCTTGCCAAGCCCCTTTCTGCCACTGGACCATGGGTGGAAGTGGTGGTGGGAAACCTGCAGCGGCCACCTCAGAAACCAAAACGGAACATGAAAAGCCACAACACAGAAAGAGCACGGCTCCTGATATTTGCAAACCACTGCAGTCCTAAGCTGTTTCTGCTATTAGGTGAGACAGAAACAGATTTCACTTTAACAGATTTCACAGTAAACAGGTTTCTGTCCTGCATAAATCAAGACATTTATTATTCTGGTCCTTTTAAACTGCCAAATAGCTGTCCTAACACAAATTACATGGAGAGGACAGCAAGGATCATGTGGATCTGAGTCAGTTATAATCTTTATTTACTCAAAAAGAAGTCAGCAGCCCATGACTCAAGGGTTTAAGAGGATAAGGCAGAGGGCAGATAGAAATGGCCACCAGAGGGCACGGCTGCTACTGCACCAGCTCCCTGTGGGCATGGATCAGTAAGATGGTGCTAGACAAGAGACTGGTTTTGTTTTGAGACAGGGTCTCACCGTGCAGTTCAACTGCCCTTGAACTTACCATGTAGCCCAGGCTGGCCTCGAACTCATGGTGATCTTCCTGCCTCAGTCTCCAAAGTGCTGGGATTACAGGCATATGCCACCACAGCCAGTTCTTTTTTGTCTTGAACTATTCTTTTTTTTTTTTTTTTTTTTTTTGGTACTGGAAATCGAACTCAGGACCTTGCATTTGTCAGGCAGGCGCTTGTGCAGCTGAGTTATATGCCCAGCCCTGAACTCTTCACTGTCTTTCTTTCTTTATTTTTTGAGACAGGTTCTCCTGTGAAGTTCAGGCTGGTCTTGAACTCACAGAGATCTGCCTGCCTCAGCCTCCCAAGTGCTAGGATTACAGGCGTGCACTACTATGTCTGGCCTAAACTTTTCACCTTTAAACTGTAACTGTTTTTCTTTAATTAATAAAAATAATTCATTCATTAAAGAAAAACTGCACATATCCACTAGGACAGCTGTAATTTAAAAAATAAAAATGACGCTTGGTATAGCAGTATACATCTGTAATCCCAGCACTCAAGGGACTGAAGCAGAAGGATTGCAAGATCAAGGCTAGCCTTGGTAGCTTAATGAGACCCCTATTTTATTCACAAATCAATCAATCCATTGAGCTGAGGATGTAGTTTAGTGTTGCTTGGGTTCAATCCCCAGTACTAAAGAAAAAAATAAAAAGAGGAATGAAGTTCTGACACAGATGGTCAGAACCTTGAAAACATCACACTAGATGAAATAATCCAGAGACAAAATGTCACTAGTGGCATGACTTCATTTCGTTTATATGAAATATACAGTATAGGTAGATCCATAGGGGCACAAAGTACAATAGTGATTGCCAGGAGCTGGCAGATAGAGGAGCCACTAATAGGTGTGGGGTTTTCTTTTGGAATGATGAAAATGTGCTTGTTGAAAACTATTGTGAGTGTACCAAATGTCACTAATGGAAAATTTTGTTATGTATGTTTTAACCACAATTGAAAAAGCAATTCTCCTTAGTGCTGAGGCATGAGTTTTAACATCGTGGTGGTCAGGAAAGGTGTGCCTATCAAAGTAATGAGCTGGACACAAGGAAAATCAAACAGTGAGTTATGCCCAAGGAACTTACTGAACCCAACAATTGAAATGGGGGTGGGAAGGTGTGGCTAGGGATGTCTGGAAAAGGTAACTAGGGGAAAAGTCAGCAATGGGGCCTGCAGTGGGTCAATAGCAGCAGGGTGCTGCACCAATGCTTAGAAGAGCAGAGCTGTTCGTTCAGCAAATGCAGCCACCATATTCCTGACAAAGGGATTTAAAATGTTTAAAGAATCATTTCTGCTGTCAAAAAAAAGGAAAACTGAATGAGAAATCAGATACTAAAACTCTTCATTTCTATCTTTAAAGTGCTATTGCCCACCCATGATCCTAGCACTCTGGGAAGCTGAGGTAGGAAGATCATAATTCAAGCCTAGGCCTCGGTAATCTAGCAACTTAGAGATCCTGTCTCAAAATAAAAAGTCATCAGGTGTAGCAGTGCACACCTGTAATACCAGCACTTGGGAGGCTGAGGCAGCCTTGGGCTTGTGGATCGTGCCAAGTTTAAGGCCAGCCTAGGCTACACAGTGAGTTCCAGGCCAGCCTGAACTACACAGAGAAACCCTTTCTCAAAACAAATTAATAAATAAATAAAAATTTTAAAATAAATAAAAGGGACTGGGGAGGCTAGTCATGGTGGCATATGCCTGTAATCCCAGCACTTGGAAGGCTGAGGCAGGAGAATTGCTGAGTTTGTGGCAAACCTGGGCCACATAGTGAGTTCAAGGCCTGCCTGAACTACATAGTGAAACCTTATTTCAAAAAACCAAAGAAGCCTAAAAAGCCAAAAACCCAAGTAAGAACAAGGAAGTACTGCTCAAAAAGACCCAAGAGTATGAAAATAAGGCCCATCTACCCTGCCAGACCTACCAGGTTGTGGAGGTACTGGAAGATATGTTCAACAGCAGATCCTGCCCAGTTGCTGGTGCCTCTGATCACTAGGTTTGGACAGAAGAGCTGACTTCATAAACCCAGACAGATCTAGGGGGATTATAAAGTCATCAACAAATGCATCTCAAGCCCCTGTAAACATGTCAGGCCCTGCAACAGCCATAATTATCAGCTTTGGCTCTGCATTACAACTGCTTGAATGATTTTACAATCATGACTAACTGTGCTTGCTTCAGCAGTACATACACAATCACAACTAATTAAATCAGTCCTTGGGTGGGGGTCCCTGGCAGGAGTGCTATTAACACTTTTCCTGAGATTCCTCAGGTTCAGCCAAACGGAGACTCATTGGCCAACAGTCTGCCCTTATCTGATCATCCCATCAGAGGCCAGCTGGAGTTCTCCTGACTCTAGAAGTAGCAAATCTCCACTGCTGCCTGGAGACAGCACAGTAAAGGGAGGAGGAAGCTTGATCCCCTCCAATCAAGGCACCCAAAGCTGCATTCTGGGTTCTCTTTCTTGGAAGTCTCAGCAAGCTTAGCTAATCCAAGTACAGACCTCAAGCTCCTTCAAATTGCACCTTTTCTTAATCATACTACTAATTCTTTTTTTTTTTTTTTTTTCTTTTTTAAGACAGGGTCTAGTTGTGCAGTTTAGGCTTGCCTTGGGCTCACTTTGTAACCCAGGCTGGTCTCAAACTTGTAACAATCCTTTTGCCTCAGTCTCCCAAGTGCTGGGATTACAGGAGTGCCCCACCACACCCGCTCCTAATTCTTTTTTAGACAGGGTTTCCTTATGTAGTTCAGGCTGGCATTGAACTCATTTTTTTCTTTTTTCTGCTTCTTCTTCCTTTTTTTTTTTTGCACTGGGAAGCAAACTCAGGACCTTGCATTTGCCAGGCAGGTGCTGTGCCACTGAGCTAAATCCCCAGCCCGAATTTTTTTTTTTTCGTACCAGTGATTGAATTCACAACCTCACGCTTGCCAGGCAGGTGCTTATACCACTGAGCTAAATCCCCAGCCCCAAATTCATTTGGTAGCCCAGGCTGGTCTCAAACTCACAGGGATCCTCCTGTCTCAGCCTGGTGTCATGCTACTAGCTCCTAGAGCCTCTCCCAGAAAAACTTTTCACTGGACAGCATGAGTTCATGGAGGATGTTTTTGAAACCTGATGAAAATAGCCAATTTACAAACTCAACCTCTGAGAATTATAGGAAAGATAAATTTTCAAACCTATTATATGAGCTGGGCGTGGTGGCACACGTCTTTAATCCCAGCACTCGGGAGGCTGAGGTAGGTGGAGCGTTGTGAGTTCGAGGCCGGCTTGGGCTACAACGCAAGCGCAAGGCCGGCCTGAGCTACATAGTGCAACCCTGCCTCAAAAAACTAGGGCTGGGAGTTTGGCTCAGTGACTTACACGCCTGTCTGGCAAGCGTGAGGTTGTGAGTTCAATCCCCGCTGCCGGGAAAAAAAAAAAAAAAAAAAAAAAAAACCTATTATATGATTTACCATGTGCAACCTGCCCAAAGCAGAAAACCTGTGGCAGGAACCAGAGAATCCAGATGTTCTGTTACCTGCCTTTTGATTTGGAGAGCCTGCTGAAAAAAGAAACACTGCCCACACAGCCCCTCATCTCTGACACGTGGCTTAGATCAGTGGTGGTGAACCTATGGCATGGTGCCACAGCCAGCTGTTTGTTCTCACTGAAAGCTCTAAAAGGTTCACCATCACTGACTCAGATGCATAAAGGAAAAGTAATCTCTAAATCCTTATGAGTAACAGAGTTAGGAAAATGGATAATCTGAATCTTGTCAGCACCTGAAATATGTTGTTGCCCTCATATCCAAGGGGGAATGAGGTGATGAAAAGCCTTCAAAAGGCAAATTCCTATTGTTAGAAACCAACTAATGTAGGTAGCTTGACTTAGCCAAATGAACACCTGTTCAGAACCCGTACCAGCCTCTGTCCGAAAGTGATAGGCAGTCAGGCCCAGTGAAACCCTGATGAGGGCCACATAGCACTTAAATGACTTAAGTTGGGGAGCCACTTGTACTAAATATTTTTTGGGAGAACCATCATTTCTAACTGACAAACAATGATTTCTAAAATTGTAAATGAAGCTGCCCATGGTAATGTAGGCATATAAACCCAACACTGAGACACTGAAGCAGGAGGATCACAAATTTGAACCCAGTCTGGGAAACTTATCATGATCCTGTTTCAAAATAAAAAATGAAAAGGGCTGGGCTGTAGCTCAGTATAAAGGCCCTGGATTAAATCACCAGTACTTGGGAGACTGAAGCAGGAGGATCACCGAGTTTTAGGACAGCCTGGACTACACAGTGAGACCCTGTCTCAAAAATAAATAAATACATTTTAAAAATATAAAACATATACATGTGCATATATATATATATATATATATATGCAAATATATGCACAGATCCTGTAATGTAGGAGTTGCTTTTTTTTTCTTGAGACAGGGTCTTGCTTTGTGTGCTACCATGCCTGGCTAAGAGGTTATTTTTTATTTTTTATTTTTATTTTTTTCTATTTTCTTTTTTTTGTGGAACCAGGGATTGAACTCACAACCTCGCACCTGCCAAGGCAGGCGCTTAAGCCACTGAGCCAAACTCCCGGCCCTAGTTTTTTGAGGCAGGGTCGCACTATGTAGCTCAGGCCGACCTTGCGCTCACGTAACCCAAGCCGGCCTCAAACTCACAACGCTCCTCCTACCTCAGCCTCCTGAGTGCTGGGATTAAAGGCGTGCGCCACCGAGTCCGACTGTTTTTTGTTTTTGTTTTTTGGTACCAGGAATCAAACTCACAATCTCGTGCCTGCCAGGTAGGTGTTTACGCCATTGAGCTAAATCCCCAGCTAGAGGTTATTTTCTAAGTGTGGCCTAAAAAGTGGTTCTCTGAACTCATCTTAAATTACATCTATAATCCAAGCTATTTTCTCTACAATGTAGAGGAAACTCAGTGATCCAAGTGTAGAATTATTTTAAATTTATAAGAAAAAATTTCAACCTGATATGGTTGTCTTATTCACATCTAATGTGACTGTAATTCTTATTGACTTACACCTTTATAAATGCTCCCAAAAAATTGAATGTTTTTTTTTTTCAACTAGTTTTCATAGAACAGCTTTTTTTTTTTCTCTTTCTTTCTTTTTTTTTTTTTTTGCGGCACCGGGGATGGAACTCACAACCTCGCGCCTGCCAGGGCAGGCGCTTAAGCCACTGAGCCAAACTCCCAGCCCTGGTTTTTTGAGGCAGGGTCACACTATGTAGCTCAGGCCGGCCTTGCGCTTGCGTTGTAGCCCAAGCCGGCCTCGAACTCACAACGCTCCGCCTACCTCAGCCTCCCGAGTGCTGGGATTAAAGGCGTGCGCCACCACGCCCGGCTCTGGTCCTGGTTTTTTGAGGCAGGGTCGCACTATGTAGCTCAGGCCGGCCTTGCACTAGTGCTGTAGCCCAAACTGGCCTCGAACTCACAACGCTCCACCTACCTCAGCCTCCCTGGTGCTGGGAGTAAAGGCGTGAGCCACCATGCCCAGCTTTTTTTCCTTTTTTGAGACAGGGTCTTGCTATCTAGTTCAGACTGGCCTCAAACTCAAAGAAATTGTACTGTCTCAGGCTCTTTGAGTGCTGGGATTACAGATGCGTATCATGATACCCAGCCTAGAGAATTTTTTTTAAAAAAAAGTTCGTCTGGCTGGGCGTGGTGGTACATGCCTTTAGCCCCAGCACTCAGGAGGCTGAAGTAGGTGGAGCGTTGTGAGTCTGAGGCCGGCTTGGGCTACAATGTGAGCAAGGCTGGCCTGAACTACATAGTGAGAACCTGCCTTGAAAATAATAGGGCTGAGAGTTTAGGTCAGTGGCTTAAGCACCTGCCTGGCAGACACAAGTTTGTGAGTTCAATCCCTGGTATCGCAAAAACAAAAAAAAAAGTACGTCTGGTAATTTATAGTGTGAACAAGATCATTTCTATATTAACTGGTCATTTTTAGAAATTTAGGTTTTAAACATTGTGTGGGGCCTCATTTACTATTACTTATAGTCTGAATCATTTATATCTAATGAGAACTTTAGTTAGTTGTTTTGTTTTGTTCTTTTTGAGACATTGTCTTGTTATATAATTCAGGCAGGCCTTGAACTCACCAGGTAGCCTAGGCTGTCCTCGGATTTATGGCAATCCTCTTGCCTCAGTCTCTCAAGTGCTGGGATTACAGATATGAACCACCATACCTGGCTAGAATTGTTCTTCTAAATTTTATATACCTGCCAGGCGTGGTGATGCGGGTCTGTAATCCCAGCACTCACGTGGTTGAGGCAAGAGAATCGTTATGAGTTCAAGACTAGCCTGGGCTACAAAGTAAGCTCAAGGCCGGCCTGAACTGCATAGTGAGACCCTGTCTCAAAAAGACCAAAAAAATAAAAAATAAAAAATAAAAATGTATATGCCCCATAAAGGCCTAAAATATATTTTTTAAAAAAAGAGCCAATATGCAAAACTTTTTGCTTTTATTACGTAAAAATAATCTTGAGGGCTATCTCAAAAATAACCTGAGGGCTGCCTCTGCATGATCTTGTCTCAAACACAAAAAACAAAACAAGCAAACTAAAAACACAACTAAATAATCAAACATTCTGAAATAGGAATTATATGTTTACCTGTCACCCTCCCTCCCTTCCTCCTTTCCTTCTTTCCCTACTCTCCTTTTGTTTCTTTCATAGGTGTAGTACTGGGGAGTGAACCCAGGAAGCATGAGCTATATTCCCGCCAATTTTATTACTATAAATAAAAATTTTGAGACAGGGTCCCTGAGTTGCCCAGGTTGGCCGTGAACTTCTGATTCTTCTGCCTTAGTAGTTGGGTAGCTGAAATCAGAGGTATATGCCACCATGTCTGGCTGTCTATATTTTTTCCTTTTTTTGAGCCAAGACCTCAAGCATGCTAGATAAGAGCTCTACCACTGAACTATACTCTTAGCCCTCTACATAGATTTTTCAATTGCTGCAGTGGATACACATTTAAAGCGGCTTAATTTATCACAACCTACAGATGTCATAATTTTACTAGCTGGATAAAGTGTAGCTGCTTGAACTCCAAGTCCCTTTGTCCTTCCCTGTTTACAATATAATTGTATCAGGGCCAGGGATATAACTTAGTGACAAACTGCCTGCCTGGCAAGCGTGAGGTTGTGAGTTCAATCCTTGGTACCAAAAATACAAACAAACAAACAAATAAACAAACAAAAAAACCCCAAACCAATATAATTGTATT
This sequence comes from Dasyprocta punctata, assembly GCA_004363535.1. Classification (NCBI taxonomy): domain Eukaryota; kingdom Metazoa; phylum Chordata; class Mammalia; order Rodentia; family Dasyproctidae; genus Dasyprocta; species Dasyprocta punctata. The sequence goes on along the minus strand of RJWM01006280.1, from coordinate 26,393 downwards.
GAACATTTCCTCTATACACACTGAAAACTGCCTCAATGTTACACTTTTGCTTCAGTGGTCAAATTAATTGAGAAATGCCTGTTACATTTACTTGTAATTTTGCTTTTTTATCCTTCTTTTTCCCTTCCTAATGTTTTAAGATTTGTGATTCCTTTTTGTTCCAAGAACATCCACAGCCAGTCTGTTGGCAGTATATTCCCTTAGTTTTCTTTCATGTGTAAAGGTCTCTTTCCCGACCATTCCTGAAAAGGAATTTCGTGAGAGAATTCGGGGCTTGGTAGGTTCTTTTTTCCAGCACTTGAAAAATGATATGCTACATTCTTTTGGCTTCCATGATTTCTGGTGAGAAATTTGCTGCTATTCGAATTGTCACCCCATCACCACTAAAATAATAAAGTGTCAATTCTACCTTGCAGTATTTGAATTTTTTCCCTTTGTCTTTAGTTTTCACAATTCTGACTCTAATGTGTCTTGGCATTGTTTTCTTTAAGTTTATCCTGCTTTGGGGTTATTTGGCTTCTTGAATCTGTACATTTACATCTTTTGCCCAATTACAGACAACTTGATCACTATTTTGGTAAAGGTGAGAGAACTGCAGCCCAGGCCAGCAAGGAGCTGGGAGGAGCAGGTGGCCTAGTGCACACCTGAGGGGACCAAGGGTCTGGGCTCCAATAAGGTTCCCATTGTGGCCCAGATTCTCCAAATATTTTCTTTGAAAATGTATTTGAAAAAAAAAAAAAAGTAGCTGGGCACAGTGGCGCACACCTGTAATTCTAGCACTAGGGAGGCTGAAGCAGGAGAATTACAGTGAGTGTGAGGCCAGCTGGGCTACAAAATGAGTTCAAGGCCAGCCTGGACCATATAGTGAAACCCTGCCTCAGAAAAGGCCCCCCCTCAAGCTCAAGGCTGGCCTGAGCTACACAGTGCGACCCTGCCTCAAAAAACCAAGGCTGGGAGTTTGGCTCAGTGGTTTAAGTGCCTGCCCTGGCAGGCACGAGGTTGTGAGTTCAATCCCCAGTACCGCCAGGAAAAAAAAAAAAAAAAGCCCCCCCCCCAAGAAAAAAGAAGGAAAAAAAAAAAAAGAAAAGCTTTAAATAGTTGTTAATGCGGTTGTTACACAGATATGGCAAAAATCTTGAGTGGTCGGTGAATGAAGGCTAGGAAACCATGCTTTGTACCATCCTGCAGAGGCAGGCTAAGCTCACATTGAATGTGCCTTGGCAGAGAAAGCTGAAATGCCTTCTAGTGCTGCTCAGACCCAACTCTTGGAGGGATGCTGTATTCTGAGCTAAAGCCTACTTTCCTTACCACCTCCTGATCCACATTGTATGTCTGGAACAATGTCTAACCCTTTTTTTTCTATGAGTACACCTGTCCCCACCTCTAGGCCCCACTACTTCCTATCTGTGACACTTCAGCATTGTACTCCACCTGTAAGTCTGTCAAGGTTCTTAGCTGTCAAAAGGTGGCTAATTTAGGTAAAAAGGGATTTTCTGGAAGAACACTGGCTAGTACCCAAGGGAAGACAAGAGACTCACCCTCAGAAAACAGCAGGCATCCAGGGATAGATGGCTGAGGAGCCAGCAAGACCATGACCACAGCAAGGTCTGGTTAGGGCTGTGCTACAGGCACCATGCTTCCTGGCCTCTAGATACTACCCCTGCCTCCCACAAGACTTGCCATGGGGGCTCTCCCAGACAGTCTGAACACCCTCTGAATTGGTAATTGTGTGACTAACTCCATATTCTCAGGTCAGGCCTTCTAGGGGCTTTTCAATTTCCCTTCTTTTCTCCCCCATACTTTTCTCAGTTGCCTAGAGAATTTTGGCGATAACAACCAACACACTACACAAACAGAAGTCATCTCCTGACTACCTTTAAAATATACAGAGCCAGTTGCAGTGGCTCACGGCCATATCCTAGCACTTGGGAGGCTTCCCAGCACTTTGGAAGTTTAAGGCAGGAGAAGCACTGTGAGTTTGAGGCCAACGTGAATTACAAAGTGAGACTCTGTCTCAAAAAAACCAAAATAATGATAATAAATAATAAAAATAATAATAAAATGTAGAAACTGGGCTGCGTACAGCTCAGTGATAGAGCACATGCTTAGCATGCATGAGGCCCTGGGTTCAATCCCAGCTCCAAAATGGGAAGAAAAGAGAACTGAAATACAGGCAAATATTATACTTAGCTCTACTGGATGGACCACAAAGCCACCCAGGCCTTACTCCATCATATTACAGGTCGTTCTCAGCAAAGGCTGCCCTCAAATTGTTATTTTTTATATTGGAGTCAATAATAAATGGTTCATACAAAAGAGATGTTAAATTCTAACTTGTAATGCCTTTGAAGTTTGAAGGGCTTTGGGCCATGGCACTAGAGCCAATGGACAGAAGCCCCAGGAGATGCAGTACTTTGGGTAAAAAAGATAAGGAACTTTGTCAGGATTGTGCCTTCCTTCTAATCATTAACTGAGTCCCAAGACTTCACATTAACAGAGTTCCCACTAAAACTAAAAATATTTTATAGGGGCTGGGGAGATAGCTCAGCAGTAGAGCACTTGCCCGATATGCACAAGGCCTGGGTTCAACTCCCAGCACCAGAAAAAATTAAATTAAAAAATAAAGATACTTTATAAAAATATATGAAATATATTGTGATTTTTTTTTCCTTGAAACAAGGTCTTGGTATGTAGTTTAGGCTATCATTGAACTCACTACATAGCCTAGGTTTGCTTCGAATTCACAGTTATCTTCCTGCCTCAGTCTCCTGAGTGCTGGGATTATAGGTGTCTACCATATCTGGCAGATACTATGATCTTTCTGTAAAGATGTCTGTTCTTTCAGAAAGAAAACTGAAAAGTAAGTTCAAGGCTAGCCTGAACTACATAGTGAGACTCAAAAACCAGAGAGAGAGAGAGAGAGAGAGAAGAAAGAAGCAAGAAGAAAGAAGCAAGAAGAAAGAAGAAAGAAGAAAAGAAAACAGAACCAAGCACTGTGTAGGACCTCAGGCCCAAGTCAAATAAAACAATGTTATGATCATAACGTGCACTAGACAGATGGAGAGACAATACTCATTCTTCCCCACTCAGGGAATAACAATAAATTGTATCCAGCAGTTTATTTTCATGAAGGAACAAATTACACAGGTACTACTGTGAAGCCTGCAGTTGAGTGAGGTGGGACAGAAAGATGGCAGTGACAATGCAAGTGCTCAAAGTCTAGAAAGCTCTCTATAGCTGGGGGTGAGAAAGGGGTGTGGTGGCACAGGGTCCCTCTGCCTTGATGGGCAGTTTTACATTCTGACTGTCATGCTGGTAGCACAAGTGTCTACCTGTGATGATTTAAAGTCAGGCACACACATAGCAGTGTGTGTAAACACTGGTCCACTGGAAGAAGTAAGGCCTATGTGTGGGACCCATTTCTGACTTTGGATAAAGCACTGCAGCCAGGCCAGATGTTACCATCCAGAGACAGGGATGCTGTAGGGCAACTTTGCACTATTTTTGTAATACCTTTCGAACCATAATTAGTGCAAAACAAAAAGTTAAAAATAAATTCAAATAAAAAAAGTCCTTCAGCAAGGGGTGAGGTTAGAGGTTCATACAAGTTCAAGAGGAAGAACCAACTTTCCACAGGCAGCCCTGGTTAATGCCTCAAAGCCACCTCACTATGAAGCCATGTATTTTGTTCCAAAGGCAGGAACTTTTTTGTTTTGTTTTGTTTGTTTTGGGAAGAATATCGATAATAGCAGAGTTTTGTGGTAACTTGAAGAAGACATATGAAAAGGCAGCCAGAACCTTGGCATGCTACAGTTCTGTTTCAAAATAATTACTAACTTCCTGAACACTACCCATTGTAATAACTTCCCTTTCCACAGTGTGTGTGCTGGAGGGAGGATACCGCAGAACTCACTTATAATGATACCCCAAAGCACTCAGAATATAAAACAAATGTTCATTCAAGAAAGGTCACACAAGCCAGATTACATGGTGACAATATAAATGTCAAAGGGATGGTGTTCTTACTGCTAATCATCCTCCACACAGTCTTTAATGAGTGTTCAGGTCAGATAAGGAGTCTTTGGAAAATTAAAGAGCTGATCAGAAATCCTTCATAAGATCCACAGGATCCCCGGGTAAGACTTTTCTGGGAATTCTACTCCGCCATCAGAAAACAAGGGTTGTTATTAAGACCTCAAAAGCAACATAGTCACAGCCAGTCAGTTCACATTTCACCAAGTTTGTAAATAAGGACAGCATGAGACATACAAAGATTTTCTCAGCAATGACAAGACGGTATTATTTTTTTCTGCTGTAGTCCTTAAAAATACCTAGAGCTTTAACCAAAGCTTTAGGAGGCTGGTCTACCTGCCCAGAAAATCCTTCATGAATTTCAGTTCAAGAAAACCTAGGCCAGGCACTGTCCCTGCTGTATTTCAGCATTTATATTCAACCACAAGTCAGGCCAGCTGGCTATTAAACAACAAGAGGCTGAGCAAGCTAATAACCAGAACAATCTCAGTGTTAACCTACAGCTTTTGACAGGTAGGTGGGCCCTCAGAGTGACTCCTTTTTATCTTTCAGGCTGTACTGGTTTTCTTAGTGTTCTGGTACAATGCAAGAAAACTGTCAAAGGAATAAGCCATGAAGAAAGTCTACACTCACCGGATTCCCACAAGGCTTCATTTTTTCAGCCTTTTCACCTCCTGCATCTCAAAGCTTCTCACACAGCAAAGTGCCAGAGCCCTCTAGCTAACGTGGCAGAAAGAGGTGCTCGGTGGACATGGTGATCTAGAGGCTCTGGCAGCAGGACACAAAATTCTCTTTCCTGATGGGACTAAAATCTTCCGGAGGTACCGGGGGTGTGCATTCACACTAGCAGCCAGCAGAAGTCTCAGAAGCAAGGGTAGACAGGGCTGGGTGGGGTCTCCACAGCACTGTGCAGAAGACAACTCTCTTTTCCTTCAGCTGAGTCAGCGGTAATCCTGCCCACCCTGCTCCTAACACACACAAGGAGCTCAATGTGTGCCATGCCACCCCAACAGCTCAACAAAAAGGGGTCTGAGGTTTCTCCCTAAACTAAATCTGTGTTTTTATGCACTTTAGGTTTTTTTCTAAATTGCAACTGCTGTTGTTGGAGTCCATATAAACAGAGAGTAAGAGACACATAAAGAAGATTTCATGTCTAGGACTGGGGATATAGCTCAGTGGCTCAGCACCTGCCTGGCAAGTACAAGGTCCTGAGTTCAATTACCGGTACAAAAAAAAAAAAAAAAAAAAAAAAAAAAAAAAAGTACTTCACATCTAATACCAAGATGAAGCATCTTCAAATTTCAGACAAACGATATCCCTGGCATCAAGTATCTATTAGTCCATTTGCTAGGACAGGACTGACCCACTGCCAGTGGAAAGACAGAGGCTCCTGGAACTTCCAACTAAAGGATAACATGTGTGCCCTAATACAGCAAAATCTAAGGTAAGAGCTAGGTATTGAGGCACACTCTTACAATGCAGCCAGGAGGGAGTCTGAAGCAGGGGGGATTCAATAATTCAAGTCCCACTTTGGCAATTTATGGAGACCCTGCCTCACACCCAGACAGCCCCTGGGTTTGATCCCTAGTACTGGAAAAGAAATAAATCAATTGTGGAAAATGAGAACACAAGTCCTAGGGGACCAATAATGTGTGCTAAAATCAAGCAAGTATATTTATTTATTTATTTAGAGGGTCTAGCTATGTAATTCAGACAGCCCTTGAACTTTTTTTTATATGGAACGCTTCATGAATTTGCATCATCCTTGTGCAGGGGCCATGCTAACCTTCTCTTTATTGTTCCAATTTTAGTATATGTGATGCCCAAGTGACCACTGTGCTTGAACTTACTATGCAGGCAAGGTTGGCCTCCAACTTGCAGCAATCCTCCTGCCTCAGCCTCATGAGTTCTGGGATTACAGGCACATACCACTACAAGTGGTACTTTTTTCTTTCTCTCTTTTATATCACTGGTTTTCTTTATTTCTATCCTACCCTCACTCATACCTTGGTAGTTTTGAGGTAAGGAACTGAAAATTCTTTCACTATTGTCATCAAGTAGAATTTTCTTCTATCAATTCTGAGCTTCTGAAATGGTAACCATATTTCTTGCCTTACTGTCATGCAAAACAAAACAAAAAGAAATAAAGGAAAACGTAAAGGAAAGAAAATGTATTGATATGATGTATACTGATTAAAGTGAAAAATGTGACTCAGTGCCGTGTCTGGTGGTACATACCTATAACCCCAGCTACTCAGAAGGCTGAAGCAGGAGGATCAAGTTTGAGGCTAACCTGGGCAATTTACCAAAACCCCGTTTAAAAAAAAAAAAAAAAGTGGAGCATGATGGTGCATGCCTATAATCCCAGAACTCGGGAGGCTGAGGCAGGAGGATCTCAGAGTTTGAGGCCAGTCTGGGTTACAAAGTGACTTCAAGGCCAGCCTAAATTGCATAATGAAACCCTGCCTCAAAAGGACAAAGAAGAAGAAGAAAAAAAAAAACATTAGGGTCTGTAGTTCAGTGATAAAGCACTTGCTTAACATGTACCAGAGTTAGCTGAGTATGGTTGCACACACCTGTAATCTCAGCACTTGGGAGGCTGAGGCGGGAGAATTGCTGCAAGTCTGAGACCAGTCTGAGCTACAAAGTGAGCTCAAGATCAGCCTGAACTACATAGTGAGATCCTGTCTCAAAAAGACCAAAAACAACAACAACAACAACAAATAAACAAATAAACACATGTACCAGAGCTTGAGTTCAATCCCAGAAAAAGAAAGTGGCTCAAAGGATAATGTGAAGTAAGATGATCCCCGCAGATGGTTTTTCAAAGAGATTATTCCCTGGTTTTATGGAGCAATCATGAAACTAGAGACTCAGCTACTGCTCTGCTGAAGGCCACTGGCACTGGGGCTGCCACACCTGCCCCAGGGACCAGGTCCAGAATGAAAACTGTGATTATGGGGAAGAGCAATAAAATTATGCAACAGTTTATGAAGCTCATTAACATTTCGAGGAGGGAGGAACACCACAGTATACACAGGAAGGACATAAAAGGTACTTCTATTTTCTCCAGGAGTTCTGTCTTTAATAACAGTTTGTTGCACTGGAGAAAACAGAAAATAAAAGCCTTATTACACGTTTTCTGTTTGTTTGTTTGTTTTACTTAGGGAAAGTATAAAACTCCAGATAGGAAAGAATGAAAAAAGTATCAGAACAAGTAACAGGCAATTCCACAGTTTTTATCCCCTCAGTATTGAGGGTGGAACTCAGCGGTGCTGCACCAAAAGGAAAAAGAAAAGATCATCTTGCTACTCTAGCACTACATACTGACAAGGGCAATAGTCATTCACATGGTCTGGGTAACAGCAGCATGGATTTATTTCTTTTAGCTGGGAACCGTTGCCCCTACTTCACATTCACGTTACTATTCTAAGTCAGGAATCACTTGGGACAGAGTACAGTACCTTGTAACTTGTCATGTGTTCATTGAACGTTTGTGTTTTATCTGTGAGTTGTCTGCTCATAGCCTTTGGGCCCTTAACTTGTACTCTGACTTGACAAGTAAGGAATATGAATTCTCAGCACTCCCAAGGTCAGTCCTCCTGCCTGAAGTCCACTCTATTTAGTCCTCCCAGGTGCAGCTTAAACAGCACAAACCCTTTGAGAAGGCTTGATGACTCCTGCTGACCTTGGTTAATCATCTTTCACCCCAGGGAATGAAGTATTTTTCTTTTAAAGCTCTCCTCATACTCATTTTACCTGCCAGGTTAAAAGTTATTTTAGTGTAAGAGGATGTCCGCTGTGTCCCCTGAGCCACGCACATAGCTGGCACTCATATATCAGTTAAATAGGCACAAGGGAACTTTATGGAGCATTTCTCTAGACAAAAAGATGAATAAACCAGGCAAGGTGGTTCATGCCTGTAATCCCAGCACTCTGAGACAGGAGGATTGCCAAAGTTCAAGGCCAGCCTGGACTACATGGCAAGATCCTGTCTCAAAAACAAAAAAAAACACAAAAACAAAAATGAACACGTAACTCACAGTCACTCTCTTTGCTCCAATGTCTGAATCTTCACATAAACCCTGATCTATAATCACCGACCAATCTAACAGCAAGTGTGTCCAAATGCCAGTCCCTACTGACAGACATGTATCCAAATGAATTAAGACTGTCTTCTACATTATGTGACCAGTATCATTGCCAAGACTGGCCCATGTATTTGACAGCACTACAAGGTATGTGAGAGAGACACCCACAAGAACCAGTCAGGCAGCACTGCATTTTTCAGCTGAGCAAAGCAGATGTCAGACAACAACAGCTATAGTATTGAGTTGCTCACAATGAACAACTCTTTTCTTTCTTCACCAACAATAATCTCAAGACAAAGAATAAGCCCACAGTCATTTTTGAAATACGAACAAACTTTTAAGGTCGTGGCTCCCTGACACAGGCAAAAGTATCACAAGAAATGCAGTCAACACAAGCTCTTCTCTTTTATACAACTGAAAGGCTTCTAAGGTAATGGGGGATACCTTGCAGCATTTTCTAAAAAGCTGAGGAGCTGGGCCTGGTAGCACAGGCTTGTAATCCTAATACTCTGGGAGGTTAAGGAGGTTAAGGAGGATTTCAAATTAGAGCCCAACACGAGCAATTTAGTGAGACCCTGTCTAAAATAATAATTAAAAAAAAGTCTAGGGATATAGATCTGGGGGAAGGTCCTGAGTTCAACCTCAAATACTGGAAAGAAAAAAACACTGAGGGAAGCCAGATGTGGTGGCACATGCCTGTAATAGCAGCACTTGGGAGGCTGAGGCAGGATGATTGCTATGAGTTCAAGCCCAGTCTGGGTTGCATAGTGAGTTCAAGGTCGGCCTGAACTACAGAGATAGACCCTGTCTCAAACAAAGAAAGAAACAACCAAAAATAAAAAACCTCCCGAAAACCAAAATTCAAAAATAAAAAAATCTAAACAAAGACAAAATAGACGTCCATTATGTTACTATTTAAACATTTACAAAAGTAGAGAATCCATTACCAATGATCAACATACAGCCAATAATTTTTGCCGGGCGTGAGGGCGCACACCTTTAATCCCAGCACTTGGGAAGCTGAGATAGGAGGAGCATTGTGAGTTGGAGGCCAGCTTGGGCTACAACATGAGCACAAGCCCGGCCTGAACTACATAGTGTGACCCTATCTCAAAAACCTAGGGCTGGAAGTTTGGCTCAGTGGCTTAAGCATCTGCCTGGCAGGTGCGAGGTTGTGAGTTCAATCCCCAGTGCCACACACACACACACACACACACACAAATAATTTTTACTTAGAAACCAGCATATTCCCACATGTCCCACCTCTGATCATGCTAAAATCTGCTTCACTTTAAGAGATAAGTCACTATATCGCTCGGCATCTTCTTCCTGCTTAGTTAGGAGTTTGCTTTTTTTTTTTTAAGATGGAGTCTTTCGCCGGGCGTGGTGGCGCACACCTTTAATCCCAGCACTCGGGAGGCAGGAGGAGCGTTGTGAGTTCGAGGCTGGCTTGGGCTACAACGCGAGCACAAGGCTGGTCTGAGCTACACAGTGCGACCCTGTCTCAAAAAAAAAAAAAAAAAAACCAGGGCTGGAGGTTTGGCTCAGTGGCTTAAGCACCTGCGCTGGCAGGTGTGAGGTTGTGAGTTCAATCCCCAGTGCCGCAAAAAAAAAAAAAAAGATGGGGTCTTTCCTACATAGCCTAGACTACCCTCAAATTTGTGATCCTACTAAAGGCTGAGATTACAGGAATGCACTACCACATTTTACATGATTTTGACATCCCGACAGGCAAAAATTTCATGAAGGATATTATATATGATACTGAGAATAACATATGCTAAATATGGAAGTTTTATGAAGACCAGTTTTAAAGCTGGGTGTGGGGTGTGGGGTGTGGGGTATGATGGCCCACGCCTGTAATCTCTGCTCTTGGGAAGCATGAAGATTGCCAAGAACTGGAAGTTAGCCTGGGTTACCCAGTGAGTTCAAGGCCAGCCTGCAATATACAGTGAGACCCTGCAAAAGGGCAGGACAACAACCAAAAACAATCCTATCTAGGTATGGTGGTACATACCTGTAATCCTAGCACTCTGGAAGGCTAAAACAGGAAGATCACAAATTCAAATCCAGCCTAAGCAATTTATTTAGTGACTTAGTGAGACCTCATCTCAAAATAAAAAATAAAGGGCTGGAGATAAAGCTCAAAATGAAGCCCTGAGTTCAAAACCCCAGTAACATCAAAAATATGAAGCCAACCAAACAAACAAAAAGACCAGTACTAAGTGTGATACAGGATATTTTAAAGCATCCAACAAGTTCTGTAGATTCTAACTCATCTAACTCTTCAACCTAGCCCTTTCTTTCAATGGCAACTGCTTTAGGTAATATTCTTAGAAGTCATTAGGATTTCTGGAGCCCTCTCAAATCTTCCTAAAAATATCTCACAGTTGTGTTATTCCCCTACTTACAAACAAACCCAACAACTTGGTTAGCTCTCTCCTGAGTCTTGCCTTTCTCTATGGTCATCCTCCTCAAACCCTATGCCTACCATCTGTCCCCATCTTGTCTCTTTAGTCATACTGTTCCTCTACTTCTTCCTCTACTCACTCCAAATTTCATGTGCCTTCTTCCTCTACTCACTCCAAATACCAAGCCCACTTGTGACTGACATCCTGGACACTCTCCCTGATGCCTCTTCTTGCTCCCTAGCTTAGCTTGTCCCCTTACACTGCTCTGGAGCTCCCTGCACACTGAGGAATCTAAAGGCAGACACTAGTTTTTATTGCTTGTTTCCCAGGACAAAGCAAAGTAGCACAGGGTAGAAAATAAACATAAGCATCCATATGTCTGAATAAATGTCTTTTTTTTTTTTTTTTTTTTTTGCAGTACCAGGGATTGAACTCACAGCATCGCATCTGCCAGACAGGTACTTAAGCCACTGAGCCAAACTCCCAGCCCTGGTTTTTCTGAGGCAGGGTCACACTATGTAGCTCAGGCTGGCCTTGCACTCACGTGGTAGCCCAAACTGGCCTCGAACTCATAATGCTCCTCCTACCTCAGCCTCCCGAGTGCTGGAATTAAAGGCATTTGCCATCATGCCCCGCTATTAATGTGTTTTTTTTTTCCCCCAGCATACTGGGAATCAAACTCAGAGCCTTCACCCTTAGCTATAATATATATATATATATATATATATATATATATATATATATATTTGTTTTGTTTTGAGATGAGGTCAGGTTGGTCTTGAACTCACTGTGTAGCCCAGGCTAGCCTCAGACTCACAAGGATCCTCCTGCTTCAGCCTCTTTAGTGTTGGGATAACAGGCATGTGCCACCATGCCTGGCTATTTTTTATTTTTCAGCAAGGCCTCAGAAGGGCTCCTTACCCAGGCCTAACTAATCTGATCCACAGAAATAAACACCCAAGCTGGATATGGTAGTGCACATCTATAATCCCAGCACTTGGGAGGCTGAGGAAGGAGGCTCTCTGAGAATTTCAAACCAGCCTGGACTTCATACTGAGTTCAAACCCAGCTTGAACTACATAGTGAGACCCTGTCTCAACCCTTCTCCAAAAAGAAAATAAACTAAGGTTCAAATGAATATTGGATTCAGAACTTCAACTGGAATTAAAGAATCTAGGCATTCCCCTTCCATGGAGATTATAAGTGGTTTTCAAATATGTTTACTAACCCTTTGCTATGTACCACTTCAGCAGGTGAAGTCCTTTGTATTTTGAAATACTAACAAACAGAATGTGGAAGAGGCCTTAAAATTTCCAAAATCAAGGCCTGGCATGGTGGTACATACTTGTAATCCCAGCAGGCTGAGGGAGGAAGATCACTGTAAATTCCAGCCCAACCTGGACTACATAGTGAGTTCAAGGGCAGCCTAAACACATAGCAAGACCCTGTCTCAAAAAAAAAAAAAAAAACAACAACAACAAAAAAAAACAGATTTCCAAAATCAGGTCATGAAAGATATGGTATCTATATGTGGGTGGTGCACTCTTGTAATTTCAGCACTGAGTGACACTGGTAGGAGGATGGTTAAATTTGAGTCCTGGCTGGGCAACCTAATGAGACTGTCTCAAATAAAAAACAAAAAGGAGTCATGCATGGTGGCACACACCTATAATTCCAGCACTCAAGGGGCTGAGGCTGGAGGCTTACCAAGAGTTCACGGTCAGCTTGAGCTACATAGTGAGTTCAAGGCCAGCCTGAACTACATAGGGAGATCCTGTCTCAAAAACAAAAAACAAAAAAAAAAAAAAAAAAAAAAAAAAAAAAAAAAGGATCTAGGGTGCCTATAATTCTATACTCTAGGCCAAGAGGTGGAGCCAGAAGGATTGCAAATTTGAGTCGTGTTTAAAAAAAAAATCTGGAAAGGTACCTCAGTACAAAGCGTCTCAAATCCCCAACATCACAAATAAGTTATTGTGTTTTTTTTTGTACCAGGGATTGAACTCACAATTTCATGCCTGCCAGGCAGGCGCTTACAACACTGAGCTAAATTCCCACCCTATTTTTTTTTGAGACAGGGTCTCACTATGCAGTTCAGCCTGGCCTTGAACTCACTTTGTAGCCCAGACTGGTCTCGAACTCACAAGGATCCTCCTGCCTCAGCCTCCCCAGTGCTGGGATTCAAGGCATGCACCACCACACCCCGGCACAAATAAGTAAATAAATACAAAAATTTAAAAAGGCTGAGGATGTAGCTCCGTGGTAGAACACCCCAGGTTTGATACCCAGTACCAATAAATGAATGAATGAATTTATAATGGTTTCCACATCCTCCCAAACCCTTTCTCCTTCAGATGACTAGCTACAAGGTAAGACAGTTATCGGGACAGGACAACTGGCCTAGGGGAAGGGCTATGAGGCCAGGAAAGAACTCTAACCACTAGCCTTGTGAGTGAGCCATCTTGGAATTAGGTCCACTAGCCCCACAAGGGCAGGGGAGCCACCAACACCTACATAGACTACTGCTGAATGCTTGACTGGAAATAAAGGTCAACTGAAACTGTTCAATAAAGGTCATTTTAATCCATTAAGCTTTGTGCCTGTTACACACCAGCAGATAATTAATACAAGGAAGTAATAGCAGCAGGAACCTAGGAAAAAAGCCAGAACAAAGAAATACAGCAGAGCCAGGCATGGTGGTCCATGCCTGTAATCTCAGCACCTGGGAGGTTGAGGCAGGAGGACGCCACGCATTCAAGGCCAGCCTGGGATACATAATGAGGCCCTGCCTCGAAAACAAAACAAAACAAAAATTGAGCAGAGAAGAGACAGAACGAAGAGGAGTTCTGCACCAGCACCCAATCCTGATCTCTTTCATGCCCTTGAACTTAGCTGAGTCCAGCTCCCTTAACTTTTCCCTCCATAGTGTGGAACTGGTTCTCATGGATTCTTCACTTGGGAGGCCCAAAGGATCCCAGGCAGGGCAAAGTCACCCAGCAGCCGTCCGTCCACCCGCAGCCAGGGTCACTCCCCGCACCTCATGCCTCCCTTCCCATTTCTAGTTGCACGCTCAGCAGCCGCTCACTTATTTACTGACATCTCCAGAGAAACACATTTCGGGTTTCACCGAATCCCGCAACTCCCAAGTCTCGGGAACTGGGTGAGGCTGCCAGGGGTCACGAGACGACCCATCCCACCGCGGCCAACTGGGCACGGCGTCAGCCTCAGCCGGCTCTTTGCTGAGCCCGGCTGGCCCCAGGCCAGCGCGAGGCAGCACCGCGAGATACCAGCAGGTTACCTCAGCCGGTTTCCTGACGGGCTGCTCGCGACCACGGCCAAGAGATCCAGGGCACACCTGGGCCCCTCTCGCACGACCAGACCCCGTGAGCGCAGGCTCCGCGCCGACCGCGGGGACCCTTGGCCACCACCAGAGACACCACGGCGCTGAGGTGCGGAAGCCGAGGCGGAGCAAATGAGGGAGCACGGCGGCTCGCCCCGCCTCTGGCCCCGCCCCATCCCGCCTCAGGCCTGATCTGACCCCGCCTAGTGTCCCGGCCTCAGATCAGGCCCCGCCCCCGCCTCGTGTCACGCCCCCCAGCTCAGATCACCTTTGTCCCTGCCTCAGGCCACCACCCACCGCAAGTTTCCTCCTCCTGCGCCACAAGCCTCCGCCCCGCCGTAGGGAGGCACCGCCCCACGGGGCCCACTGGGGGCGTCACTTCCGGCCGGAGACTAGTGGTGGGGAGGCAGTGGCACTTTGCCACCTGGGTGGGCTGAGTACACAGGTCCTGCTACCTTGGTCCGCCTCGTCGCGCTGGTGGGAAGTTTCTGCTCTGAGACCAAGTTGGGTTGCGTTAGGGCGGCGTGTTGGTTTTCGAAAGACTGAGCCATCTCTGGCCTTCAGCGTGACCCCTGCCCCTCCTCCCACACCTCGCTGGCGGTCCTGGCGCAGGCTTCGGAGACCAGGGAGGGGTGCGTCTGCCGAGCGGCGCTGTAACGCGAGGGCCTCATTGTGGGATCGTCACTGCTGCCAGTGTGGTTACTGTTTGGGTATCTTCTCTCATACTTAAAATTTCTTTCTCTACGTGGGTGACCATGAGTCCTAGTGTCATTTATTGAATTAGACCAGTCACTTTGTGTGTGTGTGTGTGTGTGTATGTGTGTGTGTGTGTGTGTGTGGAATTGAACATTGAATTCAGGACCTTCAAACTGAGCTACATCCCCAGCCTTTTTTTTTTTTTTTTCTTTTTTTCTTTTTTTGGTACCGGGGATCGAACTCACAACCTCACACCTGCCAGGCAGGTGCTTAAGCCACTGAGTTAAATCCCTGGCATTTTTTTTTAAGGCACCCCAGTCATTTTTTAAGACAAGGTGTTGCTAAATTGCTGAACTTCCAGGCTGAGTTTGAATTTTTACCTTCCTGCCTCAGTCTCCCAGGGTGCTAGAATTGCAGGCTTGGGACATCATGCCTGTCTCAATCAGTTTTGTTTTTTTTCCCCTAAGACAGGGTCTCACAATATAGTTTAGGGTGCTCTTGCGCTTGCTATGTAGCCGAGACTGACCCCAAACTCCTGATGATCATCCTGGTTGAGCCACCCAGCTGAGATTACAGATGCCCAGTTTAGTCAGTCTTTTAAGGCAATGAACTCAGTGTGATGTACCAAGAGATGGAAGGATGTATGGTCAGCTCAGCTCTC
Organism: Dasyprocta punctata; assembly: GCA_004363535.1. Lineage (NCBI taxonomy): Eukaryota > Metazoa > Chordata > Mammalia > Rodentia > Dasyproctidae > Dasyprocta > Dasyprocta punctata. The sequence continues at coordinate 11,165 of RJWM01006280.1, read as the reverse complement.
AAAGACTGCAATCATCAGAGATAACAAAAAGCCCAAACCAAAATACTAATAATAAAATCATTAAAATCAAGCCACATGGTGACATATACCTTTAATCCCAGCATTCTCCAGGCTGAGCAGGAGGATCGCTTTAAATTTGAGGCCAAGCCAGGCATTGTGGTGTACGCCTTTAATCCCAGCACTTGGGAGGCTGAGGTAGGAGGAGCGCTGTGAGTTCGAGTCTGGCTTGGACTACAACGTGAGCCCAAGGCCAGCCTGAGCTACACAGTGTGACCCTGCCTCAAAAAACCAGGGCCGGGAGTTTGGCTCAGTGACTTAAGTGCCTGTCTGACAGGCATGAGGTTGTAAGTTCAATCCCCGGTGCCACAAAAAAAATAAATAAATAAATAAATTTGAGGCCAGCCTGGATTACACAGAGTCCCTGTCTCAATCCTCCCCACAAATTATTAAAATCGAACCCACTACAACCTGGCATGGTAATACAATCCCAACACTCCGGGAGACTGAGGCAGAAGGAGTACAGTTTGAGCCCAGATGGGGCAACTTGGCAAGAACCAGTCTCAACATATAAAATTTCGAAAGGGCTGGGGATGTTGCTCAGTTTAAATGCCCCAGAGAGAAAGACAGAGAGAGAGAGGGAGAAAACTGATTCAGGGAAGTGTGTTACTTGCTCCAAAATCTAATTAGAAGCTAGGTGTGATGGCGCATGCCTTTAATTCCAGCACTCATGGGAGGCCGAGGTAGGAGGAGCATTGTGAGTTCAAGGCGGGCTTGGGCTACAACTCAAGCACAAGGCCAGCCTGAGCTACATAATGTGACCCTGCCTCAAAAAAACCAGGGCTGGGAGTTTGGCTCAATGGCTTAAGCACCTGTCTGGCAGGTGTAAGGTTGTGCGTTTGATCCCCAGTGCTGCAAAAAGCAAACAAAAAAACCCAATTAGGAAATTTTCTAGACGATAGAGGGCAAAATATGTTGCAAAGGATAAACACATTAGTAGGATATTCACTAAAGTAACCTATGTTTATTTATTTTTATTTTTTATTTTTATTTTTTGCGGCACTGGGAATTGAACTCACAAACTTGCACCTGCCCGGGAAGGCGCTTAAGCCACTGAGCCAAACTCCCAGCCCTGGTGTTTTGAGGCAGGGTCATACTGTGTAGCTCAGACTGGCCTTGCACTCACATTGTAGCCCAAGCCGGCCTCAAACTCACAACACTCCTCCTATCTCAGCCTCCCGAGTGCTGGGATTAAAGGCATGCGCCACCACACCCAGCTCCCTATTTCTATTTTTATTAGTAAAATTCACACCCTAATGTGAAATTTTAAAGTGACAATGACATTAGCATCCCATGAATAGGCATAAGAACATAGATATAGCTAGGTGCGTTGGCACAGACCTGTACTTTGGGAGGCTGAGACAGAAGGATACCAAGTTCAAGTCCAGCATAGGTAATTCTTAGTAAGAATCTGTCTCAAAATTTTAAAAAAAAATTTTTTTAAAGAGCTGGGGATAAGCCGGGCATGGTGGCGCATGCCTTTAATCCCAGCACTCAGGAGGCTGAGGTAGGATAAGCGTTGTGAGTTCGAGGCCAGCTTGGGCTACAACACGAGCTCAAGGCCGTCCTGAGCTACATAGTGCAACCCTGCCTCAAAAAACTAGGGCCGGGAGTTTGGCTCAGCGGCTTAAGAGCCTGCCCTGGCAGGTGCGAGGTTGTGAGTTCGATCCCTGGTGCCTGAAAAAAAAGAACTGGGGATATAGGTTAGTGTGAAGGCCTTGGGTTCAATTATCAGGACAAAACAAAACAAATCAACAAAAACACAGGTGCAACTAAAACTCCACTCATACATGTGCTATGGATTCCATAACAGTTATACATTCTTTTTTTTTTTTTTTTTTTTTTTGAGACAGGGTCTCACTATGTAGTTCAGGCTGTCTTTGAACTCACTATGTAGTGCAGGCAGTCTTGCAACTCCGACTAATCCTGCCCATGCCTCCCAAGTGCTGGGATTACAGGGATGTGCCATCATGCCTGGCCAAGAAGTTCATTCTTGTCCTTTGGGTCAGTCTGGGGTCATTTTGAAAGCTGTCAGTGGAAATTTTAAGGCATCTCAGGTGATGAACTGAACAGATAAAGAATTTATTTTTTATTTATTTATTTGTGGCACTGGGGATCGAACTCACAACCTCGCACCTGCCAGGCAGGCGCTTAAGCTGCTGAGCCAAACTCCCAGCCCTAGATTTTTGAGGCAGGGTCGCACTATGTAGCTTAGGCCGGCCTTGCGCTCGTGTTGTAGCCCAAGCCGGCCTCGAACTCACAACGCTCCTCCTACCTCAGCCTCCTGAGTGCTGGGATTAAAGGCGTGTACCACCACGCCCGGCTAGATAAAGAATTTAAAGCAACTGTTATAAATATGTTTGCAGAATTTACAGGAATCATACTAAGGAATTACAAGGAAGTACAACACTAATTTGCCAAAGAGAGAATACCAATAAACTGAACCCAGTGGCACATGTCTGTCTATATACCAACTGGTATAATGCTCAACTGGGAGGTTGAGGCAGGAGAATCATGAGTTCGAGGCCAGCCTGAGCAACATGCCAAGACTGTCTTGAAAAAACAAGAGAATATCAGTAAAGGCATAGAAGTTATTTCAAAAACTCAAATGTAAAAAAGAAAAAATATAAATTGTAAATTCTGGAGTTGAGAAGCATAAACCTGAATCCTAAACATGGTAATAACAAAATTTAAAAGAAAAACCATAATAATAAATAAATGGAAGCCGGGCGTGGTGGCACACACCTTTAATCCCAGCACTCGGGAGGCTGAGGTAGGTGGAGCATTCTGAGTTCGAGGCCGGTTTGGGCTACAATGTGAGCAAGGCGGGCTTGAACTACATAGTGCAAACCTGCCTTGGAAAAAATAGGGCCGGGAGTTTGGCTCAGTGGCCATAAATAAATAAATAAATTGAGTGTAGTGGTACATGTCTGTAATCCCAGCACTTGGGAGGCTGAGGCAGGAGGATTGCTGTGAGTTCCGGCCAACCTGGGCCACAAAAGTAAGTTCAAGGACAGCTTGAACTGCATAGTGAAACCCTGCCTCTCAAAAAAGACAAAAACAAACAAACTGTAATAAAAAATAAAAAGATCACCTTTAATCCCAGCAATCGGGAGGCTGAGGCAGGAGGATCTTTGTGAGCTCGAGACCAGCCTGGGCTGCAGTGAGTTCAAGTCCAGCCTGAACTGCATAGTGAGACCCTGTCTTGAAAAATAGGGCCAGAAATTTGGCTCAGTGGCATAAGCACTTGTGTGGCAGGCTTGAGGTTGTGAGTTCGATCCCTGGTACCAAAAAATAATAATAATAAATAAATAAATAAATAATAAAAAGGCTGGGTGTGGTGGCACATACCTGTAATCCTAGTACTTGGGAGGCTGAAGTAGGAAGATCTCTGTGAATTCAAGACCAGCCTGGGTTACATGGTGATTTCAAGGACAGCCTGAACTACATGGCAAGACCCTGTCTCAAAAAACAAAACAAAACAATAATAATAAATAAAAAGTTATTAGAGAGGCTCAACAGAAGATCCAAGATGGCAGAAGAAAGGATCAGCCAACATGAACATGAATAAATAAAAAATTATACAATATGAAGAATAGAAATAATAAGGAACGGTCAGCTGTAGTGTCACACATCTGTAATCGCAGCACTCAGGAGGCTGAGGTAAGAGGATCACCACTAGTTCAAGGTTAGCCTAGGCTATATAGTGAGTTCAAGGCCAGCCTGAACTACAAAGGGAGACCCTGTCTCAAAAAATGGAAGGAGCTGGGCATGTTGACACACACCTGAAATCCCAGCACTCGGAAGACTAAGGCAGGAGAATTGCTGCAAGCCTGGGGCTACACAGTGAATTCAAGGCCAGCCTGAACTATGAAGGGAGACCCTGTCTCAAAAAACAAAAACAGAAACAAAATAAGGAAGGAAGGAAGAAGAAAAACAAATAAACTAGAAATCTGCATGGGATATTATTCTTATTTGTGTAGTCAATCAGATATTTATATCAGTTTGGTACATAGATATTTTATACTTTGAGTTATAACCCAATATTAATTTACTTTGGTACCAGGAATCAAACTCACAACCTTACTCTTGCCAGGCAGGCAGAGCTATATCCCCAGTGACCTATTTCGTTACTCAAATTATACCAGTTTTGGGAATTAGGAGCTCTTTCAGTTCCGTTGTGTTCCTTTGAATTATCGCCATTATTGTGTGTTGTTTTTGTTTTCTTTTTCTTTTTCTTTTTTCTTTTTTCTTTTTTGGTCTTTTTTGTGACAGGGTCTCACTATGCAGTTCGACTGGCCTCGAGTTCACTTTGTAACCCAGGCTGGTCTCGAACTCTCCACAGTCCTCCTGCCTCCCCCTCCCAAGTGCTGGGATTACAGGCATGCACCGCCATGCCTGCTGTTTTATTTTCTTAGCACTTTCTTGCTTTCTGGCCATACCAGGTACTCCAAGCTCATCTTCTATGTATACTGCTATGGCCCTAGAATTAGAATCAGCCATTTCTTCAAGATCATACTGGGTATTATTTAGGTATTTGGGATTGAACACAAGGCCTTCACACTGAACAAAGTCTCCAGTGCTTTTTCTTTTTTCTTTTTTTTAAGACAGGTTTTCACAATACCGTTTGGGCTGACCATGAACTCACTTTGTAACCCAGACTGGCCTCGAAGTCACAGTGATCCTCCAGCCTTAGCCTCCCAAATGCTAGGATTACAGGTGTGTCCTACCATGCCTGGCTCCCCCAGAGAGTTTTTAGTTTTTTAATTTATATTTATTTATTTATTTATTTTTGGTGGCACTGGGGATCGAACTCACAACCTCTGTCTCAAAAATAAATAAATAAACTGGGTGTGGTGGCGCACACCTTTAAACCCAGCACTGGGGAGGCTGAGGTAGGAGAAGCATTGTGTGTTTGAGGCCAGCTTGGGCTACAACATGAGCACAAGGCCAGCCTGAGCTATATAGTGCGACCCTGCCTCAAAAAACCATGGCTAGGAGTTTGGCTCAGTGGCTTAAGCGCCTGCCCTGGCAGGTGCGAGGTTGTGAGTTTAATCCCCTGTGCCGCAAAAATAAATAAATAAATAAATAAACAAGGCCAGGGGTTTAGCTCAGAGGGACAAGTGCCTGCTTGGCAAGAACAAAGTTGTGAGTTTGATCCCCAGTACCAAAAAATTAAAATTAAAAAATAAAAACGTGCAGGGCGTGGTGGTGCACGCCTTTAATCCCAGCACTCGGGAGGCTGAGGTAGGCGGAACATTGTGAGTTCCAGGCCAGCTTGAGCTAAAACACGAGCGCAAGGCCAGCTTGAGCTACATAGTGTGACCCTGCCTCAAAAAACTGGGGCTGGGAGTTTGGCTCAGTGGCTTAAGTGCCTGTCTGGCAGGTGCAAGATTGTGAGTTTGATCCCTGGTGCCACCCCACCCCAAAAAAGTAAAATAATAAAAAAGAAGGGACATAAAATTTTTTTTTTTTTTTGCGGCACCGGGGATTGAACTCATAACCTCGCGCCTGCCAGGGCAGGCGCTTAAGGCACTGAGCCAAACTCCCGGCCCTGGTTTTTTGAGGCAGGGTCGCACTATGTAGCTCAGGCCGGCCTTGTGCTCGCGTTGTAGCCCAAGCTGGCCTCGAACTCACAACGCTCCACCTACCTCAGCCTCCCGAGTGCTGGGATTAAAGGCGTGCGCCACCACGCCCGGCTAAGGGACATAAAATTAAATTTACCCAATCTCTCTCTGCCAATTGTTATTTCAAGGAGAATTTTAAAAAATGAGACAACAAATAAAAAGCACTTATGCTCCCTCTATCTCTGTCTCTTTCTGTTTATGTCTGTATACTGTTCTTTTTGTTTGTTTGTTTTCTTGCTGTTGTTTTGGTACCAGGAATCGAATTCACAACCTCATGCTTGCCAGGCAGGTGCTATGCCACTGAACTATACCCCCGGCGCCATGTATGTATATTGTAATCCAGATATTATGAGGCATCTCTGGAAAGTGAAAAAGTAGGGAAGAATGGTGCCATGCTCTTCCTAATCCTGAAATCTCAATTCTCTCTCCTCTCTTTCATTTTTCTGGACAGAGTTTCACTGTGTAGTTCCGGCTGGGCTTGAACTCACTATGTAGCCCAGGCTGATGTAAACAAATTCACAACAATCCTCCTGCCTAAGTCTCCCAAGTGCTGGTATTACAGATATGTACCACAGTGCGTAGCCCTTCTTCTTCTTCTTTTTTTTTTTTCTTTTTTTGACTGAACCCAGGGCCTTTATATTGAGCTACAACCCCAGCCCTTTTATTTTCATTTATTTACTTTTTTTTTTTTTTTTTTTTTTTTTTTTTTTTTTTTTTTTTTTTTTTTTTTTGAGGCAGGGTCACACTATGCAGCTCAGGCCGGCCTTGCGCTTGCGTTGTAGCCCAAACTGGCCTTGAATTCACAATGCTCCACCTACCTCAGCCTCCCGAGTTCTGGGATTAAAGGTGTGTGCCACCACACCCTGCTTATACTTTTTAGATATAAAGATTTTAATGAATCTGACTGGAAATATGTAGGCGTACATGTTTCAAAAGAGTGCATACTTTTTTTTGTTGTTGTTTGTTTGCTTTTGGTACGGGGACTCAAACTCAGTACCTCACACTTGACAGGCAGGTGCTTATACTGCTGAGCTAAATACCCAGCCCCAAGAGTGCATAGTTTATGTATATTAAAAAGAATTCTACGTAATGCACAAAAAAAGAAGAATTGGTGCCAGCTTTGGTTGCTCAAAGGGATTTAAGCAAAAGGCAGATGAGCTCCAAAAGCAGCCCTGAGCTTCCAAACACCCTCCAGGGCCAGTTCAGGGGACTGGTGTTTGGGGTGGGTCCAGCTGTGTTTAATTCTAGGTTCTTTCTTTTCTGAGAGACACTGCCAGCCCTGAGTACTAAGAGCCTGACAAAGTTTCAAGTCACCCAAAGGAGGAGGGGCTGATATGTCTCCTCTGGAGAAAGTCCAGCCCTTTTATTTTTAAATTTTGAGACAGGGCCTTTAATCCTAGCACTCGGGAGGCTGAGGTAGGAGGAGCCTTGTGAGTTCGAGGCCTGCTTGGGCTGCAACGCGAGCGCAAGGCCGGCCTGAGCTACATAGTGTGACCCTGCCTCAAAAGACTAGGGCTGAGAGTTTGGCTCAGTGGCTTAAGTGCCTGTATGGCAGGTGTGAGGTTGTGAGTTCAATCCCCAGTGCTGGGGGTGGGGGGAATTTTGAGACAGGGTATCACTAAATTGTTAAATTGCCCAGGTTGGATTTTGAACTTGCAATCCTCCTGCCTCAGCCTCCTTGAGAATAAGATTGTAGGTGTGTATCACCACTCGTAGGTTTAAATTTCCTATCTTCATGCCACAAAGTCTTTAATCCCAGGAGAAGCATGTAATGACCACAGTAGCCAGAGGAAATCTAGAGAGTAGAATGAATATGAGATAGGGTCCCATCAGAACTGGATCGCTCAGGTAATAACAGGCTAATAATTGAAATTTATTTGAAGTGCAATATAAAGTCATTACATTTACACTAAAGAGATCATACTTCTGGTTTTTTGTTTTGTTTTGTTTTGTTTTTGTACTAGGAATCAAACTCACGATCTCATACTTGCAAGGTACGCACTGTGCCACTGAGCTATATCCTTGGTCCCATATTTATCCTTAATAGAGACAATATTTTTATGTGATGTGGTAGAAAGTTGAAGATGGAAGTGGGGGACTCTACAAAAAGTTGTTGCTTTTTTTTAAATTTTTTTATTTTTATTTATTTATTTATTTTGATACCGGGGATCAAACTCATGTTGCCATGTTTGAACAAAAGATTAATCCAAGTGCATTCCTTGAATGACTCTATGAGGTCTACCATACCTACACACCCTTTGACTCAGAGGCCCCTGAGAACCAAAGGGTGATCAACACGGCCTTTGTGAGGAAGAGTGCTAAGGACATTCATCAAAAGGTTCGAAAGCTGGAAGGCTTCGCAAATATGAATATGGCCCAGCTCCTGGAAGTTACCAGCAAAGTGTTTGTCAACAGAAATGTGGAAGAACACAGAAAAGTTGAATGATGAATGAAGAAAATGGCTGACCTCATTGCCATGCCCCTGGCAGGTAGATGGACAGAGGCTCCAGGCACACATAAAGGAAACCAAAAAAATAAAGAGGGGATCACACCCACAAGCCACATCCATCCTTGGAGCAGGATCAATGTGCCTATCGCAAGGAAAGAGGTCATTACTAATGTGAATGCCCAAAGTTAAAGAGGAAGATGGCTGAGCAAGCTGAGAATCTAGGGTTGGTTAGTTCTGCTTTCACAGCAGGAGGAAGTTATCCCTTTGAGGACCAACAGAGACCAGGTTCCTGATCCTGGGGCTCATGGTCTATGCAAAGGTGGGGGGCACCCGGATAAAATTCCTGATAAATCAGTCATGGTGGTGCATGCCTGTAATCCTAGCACTCAGGATGCTGAGGCAGAAGGATCACCACAAGTTCAAAGCAAGCTTGGACTACAAAGAGAGTTCAGGGCCAGCCTAGACTACAAAGTGAGACTCTGTCTTAGAAAAAGATAATTCCTGATAGACACAGGAGTGGACTATTTGATTGTGACATCTCCCACCAGGCCCCTAAACTGACAAACTATTGATATCAAAGGGACCATGGGGCAATCTAAATGCCAAGCTTTCTGCTAGCCAGGAGTCTGTAAAATAGGAGGCCACGAAGTGATGCATCAGTTCCTGTATATGCCAGATTGCCCAGTTCCCCTCTTAGGGAGGGATGTATTGGCCAAATTAAGAACAAAAATTAATTTTGGGGATGGAAAGATACATCTTGAGTTGTAGCCACCAAGACTGATCTTGACCCTATCTCTCAGGATGAAGAATGGAGACTACAGACAGGCTTGTCCAAAAGGCCCCTGAGGGACAAGGACTTGCTTGGATTTTAGTCCCAAGTCTGGGTGGAAGACAACCTGACTGGCCTAGCCATAGATCACCCTCCAGTCAAGGCAGAACTCAAGCCGGGTGTCATGCCAGTTGCTCAGCATCACTACCCAATCCTTCAGGCAGCCCAGTGGGGAATTGAGTCACACTAAGAAAAACTGCAAACTTGTAAGATTCTTGTTCCCTGCCAGTCACCCTGGGACACCCCTCTTCTTCCCATTAGAAAGACAGACACTGGAGACTATCACCAGGTCCAAGATCTCTGAGCAATCAATGGGGCCACAATAACTCCTATACCCCACCATTCTAAATCCCTACACTCTGCTAGGACTGTTGCCAGTTGTAGTGGTGTGGTTTACCTGTCCAGTTTTAAAAGATGCCTTCTTCTACATATGCTTGGCTCCAGAGAGCCAGCCACTCTTTGCTTTTCAAAGCACTGGACAGCACAGCCAACTCACCTGCACTTGGCTGCTACAGGGTTTAAAGAGTTCCCCAACCAATTTGGCGGAGGCATTAGTATGAGACCTCTGCTCATTTCCTGCACAAATTCTGGGATGTGCTTTGTTACAGTATGTTGACGACCTCCTCCTAGGACATAAAACCTGAGAAGGATGTAAGAAAAATACAAGAGTTGCTCAGATACCTGTGCCTGAAGGGATTGAAGATGTCTTGGAAAAAGGCACAGTTGTGCTGCATGGAGGTCAAACACTTTGGATTTCATCTACGCAAGGGAGAGAGGAGGCAGGGGGCAGCCCAGAAGGTGGCAATACAGAACATGCCCAGGTCCAAGATCTGGAGGCAATTGTGGAAGTTTTTGGGAGCCTCAGATTTTTGCAAAATAATGATCCCTAACTATGGAATTTTGTTTCATTTAGTTTGGTTTGGTTTGGGACTGGGGGGTCAAACTAACAACCTTGTACTTGCCAGGCAGGCACTTGGGCTGCTGAGCTATATATTCGGCCCCCTAAATCCTACTTTTTATTTATTTATTTATTTATTTTATTCATCTATTTTTTGTACCAGGAATGGAACTCACAACCTTGCACTTACCAAGTAAGTGCTTGAACCACTGGCCTAAATCCCCAGCCCTTAACTATGGTATTTTTGACAAGATCTCTCGACAAAGCTACAAAGTGGGGAGAAAAAGATCCTTTCAACTGGAAAAAAGAGCAACAAACTGCTTTTAAGGCCCTACAGGAAAAAAGTCAAGGGGCCCCAGCATTAGGCCTCCCGACCTGAGTATGCTGTTCACCTCTAAGTGACCAAGGGAAAAAAAGATGACTGTTGGGGTACTAGTTCAGACCCTCAGTTCCTGGGAAAGGTTAGTGACCTATTTGTCAAAACAGCTGGATGGAGTAGCACAGGCCTGGCCCCCTTGCTTGAGAGCTCTCATTGTAACTGCTCTCTTGACCAAGGAGGCTGACAAGCTGACTCTGTGCCAAGATTTGAGTGACACCACACAGTGGTCACTCTGATGAATGCTAAAGGCTACAGTTGGCTCACTAATTCATACCTGACCCAATGTCAGAGTTTGCTTTTTGGGAATCCTCACATTTAGGGTGGAAGTTTCCAACAATTTATTCCAGTCACCCTTCTCCCCCAACATGAATGACTGTGTTATGGCTTATAGCTGGACGCACCCCCGCCCCCAAGCCTTATGTGGTCATGGCAGTGGGCTTTTTGGAGGCAGCTGAATCTAGAGTTTCTGATTGGTTCATTGTTTAGTGCTGGGATTAGGGGTGTGAGTGCTACAACCACCCTAGGGTGGATAGCCTGCATACAATGTAAGGGAGGAAAGGAGACTTGCTCCTTCCCTTTTGCTCTTGTTGCTTTTGCTGTCTTTCAGCACCATGAACTATTGCCTCTCACTGCTCCACCCTACCTTGGAGTCAGCTGATTACAGACTAAAACTTCCATAAACTGTGAACAAAATAAACCTTTCCTTCTTTAATTTTGGGCATCAGGTATTGTATAGGATATGCTATGTACCCCCAAGTCCTCATACTTTTGATGGGGCTGAGTCTGACACTTGTGATCAGTTTGTTGTCTAGCGCCAGGATTAATGGCGCCAGGATTAATGATGTGACTGCTACACCCGCCCAGGGGTGGAGCTGAGATACAGTATAAGGGAAGGCGGGTCTTCCTCTTGCTTGCTTCCCGGCTTC
>RJWM01006279.1:0-84623 GCA_004363535.1 Dasyprocta punctata | reverse complement strand
TCCATTTATTTTAACTTTAAAGTCACCTATCTTGCATTTATTGAACTCTAGTATTTACTACCAGAATGGTGCAGAATCAATTAATGAACATAAGATCTTCCAATCAATAAAGAATAGAAATATACAAATAAATATGGACTATGAAATGAAATTTGGACTATCCTAGAAGAAAAATTTGCATTGGAGCAATAAAAAAGTGGAAGACTGGCAGGTTGGTAATAACTCCTAGAAGACACATATTAGTTTAGCTTCTAAAGATGAATGAGAGTTTATGAAACAAACAGGAAGCAATGGGCTATTTAAGAAGCAAAGAAAAAGTGAGAAAAATACATAGGCATCAGTTTATATGCCAAGTTTAGAGAATAAACCCAAACATGACTATTGAGTGGTGTGTCAAGGACAGGAGAGATAAAAAATAAATGCATAGATGAATATTAAAGCTAAGCAGTCAAGAACTCAGGCTGGGAGCCCTCAAAGGTGTTTTAGAGAAAGAATTTCAGGTTCAGTTTTGTGTTTTATAAAGTAGTAAACAGAGTAGAAAACTGGCAAAAAAAAAAAAAAAAAAAAAAAAAAAAAAAAAAAAAAAAAAAAAAAAAAAAAAAAAAAAAAAAAAAAAAAAAAAAAAAAAAAAAAAAAAAAAGCGACAACCAAAACGCAAAAGGGACAAAATCACCTGGATGAGAAATGAGATAGTTAATGATGGAATTGCTAATTTGTTAGAAAAGAGAGAGGAAAATATTTTAAAATAATTCTGAAAGATATTTTATGGGATTTTACTATTTCTCAAATGACATCTAGGAAGTAGATGAGATGGTTGACAGTGATTGTGGCCTTTCTAGGTTGGTGGGCGAAATAAAAAATAAAGTCATTTAATAATATAAAGACAACAAGAAAATGAATTCGTTTTAGGCTTAAGAACAGAATATAATGATTAATTTGTTTGGGACATTTTCAGTTGGAAATGTCTCTGTGACTATTAGACTGCTTATCTGGCAAGAAGTTGAAATTATGAGTTTATTGTTAGTAAACTCTCCTAGATAGAGATGAAGATTTGAGAGCCATTACAATGGTGATGGTTGAAGCTGAAAGACAGAGAACAATTTTAGAAAAAGTGATAGAAATTTAGAAAAAGGAGAGGGCAAAAAGAAGAGCCTCATGGAAAATCAACATTTAAGATACAAGCAGGTGAAAGCTACTCACTTAGGAGAGGAAAATTACCAAGAGAGGTTAATGTAAAAGGAAGAAAAATGAGAGAATTTCAAAAAGAATGAGTTCCCAATATGACCAAGTAATTTCAACTCATTAAGTAAGAAAGAAACATATCTAATGAATCTACCTGTAAAAATATCACTATTGATATTTACTAGAATTTTCCATGTATTTTTAATAGATTGGTAAGGGTATAAATTGATTGCAGTAGGTTAAAGGAAAATGAGAAATGAGAAATTTGAGATTGTGGAGATAGAATTATTTTTTAAAGCATTTAGCAATAAACTTAAAGTAAGATGCATAAGCTCAGGTGTGACAGGGCATAAAAAGTTAGGAGGAATGGTCAGTAGCCAGAAGGAATTACTTACCAGTCTCAGTAGAAGAATACAATGTGATCACATCCCCTGGAGTTGGTTAAGGTTGTGACTTGTGAGTACATTGTACTAAAATATATTAGGAATATAAAAATATGGAAAAGAAACAATTTGAATGCATTAATTCTTTGATCATCGTCAAGTCCAAATAAACTCCAGAATGGAAATTAGGAAATGTCAATGATTCAGTTGGGTTTGTTGCTATGAACCTGGACATCAATTCAGATGCCATTATCGTCTAGGTTTTATTTAAAATGATTGAAATAGATAATGTCACTCAGGGAAAGTTTGTATGCAGAGAAGAATGGTTCCAAGATGGAGTCAGAAGGACTCCCACATTGAGAGGTCAGATAACGAAAATGAACCCAGGGCCCATGGTAGCATAGCTAATGAGACAAAATGACAATAAGAAGAATATCCTGACATGAGGAAGTATCCTGAAAGTCCAAAGACAAAAAGTTTTCTGTGAGGTGACAGTTGACTGAGGTTAAAGATGTGGAGGTGTGGAGGAGATGAGGGATATATCTGCTGTACTTGGTAATATGAAGGTCAAATGACACTTGAACACAGGAAACTAAATTTTAAGCCCTCCTCATAGCTAACTGCCTGTATCAATATGACTAATATTTCACTCACTTCAACAACATAGCTTTATGTTCAAAGAATCTTTTCCCAAGATGACAGAAGATGCAAGTAACTTTATTGTCCATATAATGAATTTATTCAAAGGTCCATTAATTCTTTGATAAAATATAGAATGAATCACACCCCAAGAATTTTTGAATTCCCTACTGCCAAACTTTGCCTTGCTGTGATTCTTAATTCTATTGTATTGTGAGGTTTGCCTAATCCTCACAGACTTCACACAAAAAGACCCACTGTAAATGTCAGTGCTAAACTCTTGCCTATGTTCTCCGAGATGCTGTTAATTCTGTGGAGGCAGTGTTATTAGAGTTTGAGATAAACTCAGTTTTGTTTGCTCAACAGGTTCTTGTTGGTGATATTGTGGGGATACAATATTCAATTATGGATAAAGGTGATAGGGAGAAAAACCTGACTTGCAAGAATTGCAGAATAATAGGAAAATAAAAGTAAAAATAGAATCAATGTAATTGACAATTTTTTGATAGTTTAGCTATAAGAAGAGGCTGTGTATCTTGACAGAGATACAGAGCCAGTAGGGGGTTTTTAAATGTTTTAAGATGGAATCTAGAGTATATATGATGTTTCCTGAAAGGAAGATCTAGAAAGAAAGAACTTGATGAAGCAGAAGTCAGTGCATCTAAGATACAAGGCAACGAAGCAGGTTCTGAGTATGGAAGATTCTGTTATTGTGCAAGAGAAGCTCCAAAGTGAACCGAGACTCCTGGATTGCCCTAAGAGAAAGGGTAGAAAAAATGTTTATGGAAGTAAAGTAATAGTTTTTTTTTAATTTAAGCATGAAAGGATATGTATTATCTGGCTACCGAGTGTCTTACAAATAACAGAAATGTATTGTTCATCATTCTACAAGTTCTGAATTTCAAGGTGAAGTCCCAAGCAAACCCAGTACGCAGGGAAAACCTACTTTCTGTTACATGGGCAGCTGTCTTTTTACTGTCTCCTTCCATGATGGAAGAGGTCAGGGCACTAATCTCACTCATGAGGGTCCTACCCTCACCCCATGACCTAATCTCCTCCCCTGACCCCCTCTCCTAAAATCAACCTGGGGGTTAGGATTTCACCATATGAATTTGTGAAAAGAAGACACATTCAGAATATATGAAGATCTTCTGTTTGCTACTTCTTCAAGTAAATATAACTGAAAAAGTTAGCGAGGGTATCATGTAGGGAAAATTTGAAAAGCCAAAAACTTTAAAAAATATTTCTTTTAAAGTGTGAGGACCAGTTGGTTCCCTAATAAGCATATATATAATGTCTGCCATCAAGATTATGATATAAAGGAAACCCAATATATCTGGTAAATGATTCTGCAGGATAGAGAGAGCCCAGAGTCATTGTTGATAGAGGTGAAGGACATCCTGGTTCTAGCGTTTGTAGGTCCTGTGTCAGGAGCTGCAGGGGGACATCCTGTCTCAGGTTCCAGGCTCCCTATCAACCTTGAAGCAGCTGAAACAAACCAGCTTTTGTACATCTAGAATGCCTGAAAATAAGTTACTAGCAACATGTCTACCAGTGTTTGTCTTTTGTTTTTATTGGTTTGCTTGAGGATCCAGAATCTAGAAGGCTTTCGAGCTTCTGTTGTGACACCAACATTCCTCTTTCCAACCAGATGGTGACCTGTATTCATGGTGAGGACTTGCTGGGGAATACAAGCGCTTCAAGAGTATCCTTTGATGCTTTTTGAAACTGCTTACAATTTAAGCTGTTGTGAAGAAGGAAGTGAAACTTTGACCAAGTCTAAAGGAGGATGAAGGACAGCTAGGACATTTTTTCCTTTGTACTTTAATTCCTTGATACACATATAAAGTTTATTTTCAGGAGAAGCAATGAAACAATAACCTGACTTTTAACTCTGGTCTCAAATATTCTGCATCCTAAGCAAAGGGACTCATCGATATGAAGCAGTGTAGGTGTCTCCTTCCCTGTACAGCAGATGTGGAAGAGAGGCAGGAACATGAAACAGTGGTTGGAAGAATATAAAGCGCTTGGATTTCTAAGCTATCTTTTCTGGTGACTTTTTCCTGGAACTATCAATTAGATGATTCACTTGCATCACCATGGAACCAGCTCCCTGTGTAACCTTCTATTAAGAGCTGAATGTCTCCTAAATATGTTATGCAAGCTGCCTTAAATTGCTGAGGCTCCTTTTGGTAAATCTTGAGGTATGAGGATGTTGTCCCTTGAATCCTACATTTAGATGCTTAATGTGGTTTGAACATCTTATCAGTGACTATTAGATATATCCTCATTTTTCTCATATCCCAGTGACTTAAAATCCAATACTGGAGAAGTGCAATTTTGCATACTTCATGTTTATAATTATTCAATGATCCCTATTTTAACATTCCTTGCCACATCTTCCACATGAAAAAATTTGGCATTGCACATGTATATGTCATCAGTCAGCCAATATGACACAGCCAAAGAAAAGTAAATAAATAAACATAATGTACAAATTTGGAGAGTATTAGCACAAGCCCATGAAATGCCTTCTAGTAGAGAAAGATTTATTAGAATGTTATCATTTTAAAATTGCAGGCCATAGGAAAAAATAAAACAGATTTTTTGTTAATACCATAAATATTAATTATAGCAAACTCTGTACCTTGAATATTGCCAACATTTATTAATATATTGCCTGAGGTGTTTGTGTCTGTTTTCTACTTTTATGCATAAGATTTAGTTTAGTAAAATCTTACCATTCCATGAATTAGGACTATGTACATAACATTTCAAATATTCTATTATGCATGGCATTTATTCAGTTCTAGTGTAGTACAATTAAGGCTCATAGAAACAATAATTTTCATCACAGTCACAGTGAGATATTTCATTAACTTAGGAAAGCTGAGCTCTACTAAACATTCAGATTGTTAATATGGAACAGAAGGTCCAAAACAATTGAATTCATCCTCTCAGTTTTCTAACTTTCGTTCGTTTGAGTTGAGTGGCAGATGTTGAATTTTTTTTTGTAAAAGTTTGGAAGGATTTCCTTTAGTGTGTGTACTGTTTTTAGCTCACAGTACTGGCTTGGGGAGTTCAGGTGAACATACCCTTAAATTTCTATGAGAATTCATAAATCCTAGACAGATTTTTAAATATATTGCTACCTCCAGATCTACAAGGGGAAGCAAAATCACCTTCCTTCTTATATTATGCACTGGAAGGATAAGTCCAAAAAGCAAAAACTTGTAGGGAAATCAACACCAAGAAACAACCTAGCATGTTGATATCTCAAAGTCTCAGGATGGTCTCACTTAAAATCTCTTTTTGCAAGTGGCCATATCTTTTGCTATTGTCTTTTCTATCAAAACTGAAACTTAAATATTAATTACATACTGAATATAGTTGAATTCCTTTGTTTTATTGAAATATGAATGTATACTGGGCTCAGTTCTGTTGTGTACACCTGTTAAAGTATTATGCTGTGCACAAAGTTAAAAGATGCACTGAAATATTAGAAAGTTCAAAGTCAACTTAATAATAAAATAGAAGTATAGGATGAAGCAGCATTATGGAAAAGAAACATATTGACTATTAAGGGTCAGAAGCATTAGAAGTCCTATTGACAAGAGTGTTCAATAAAGGCATTGTATAGGAAGTGGCACCTGATGCCAGCCTCCAGTATGTATAAGCAGCGTAAATTGAGGGTTGAGTTAGCTCTGAATGTTGATTTGAGTCCATGTAACTGACTAGAGGAAGTAGTTCTGCCCATAGAAAAGCATAAATATTGGATTAAAAATAAAGCACCATTCTGCCCAGATCATACAGTTCTTTTTGGGGGAGTGAGTGGGATACTAATGTGAAAATGGAAATAGGGAGCTGTGATCTTGTAGTCTAAGAAGTCTTGACTATACCCTGTGGGTGGCTAGGGATCTCTGGTAGGTTTCTGAGGGAAATGAGCAGAGTGATCAGAGAAGAACTTGAGGAAAATAATACTCAAGTTGGCATATTGGCTGTAGGTTAAAATGGAGAAAATTAACTTGTTTGGAAGATACTTAAAATCATGGCCATATTTAATGTACAAATAGCAATTGTAAAGAAAATAAGACACAAAAAATATTGTGAGATTGGGTGGGTCTGCTGGGGATTGCATGAAACTGCTGGAATTTGAAGGTTGGCATGTGTGAGGCTTGGATTACTGTGATACTGATGACAGTGGGTGCAGAATCAAGAAAGTGGGCTTCGAGAAGAGGTGCAGAGGAATACCACTATTTGTACTTGTGTGTTGAAACTTGAGGAAGAAACGTTCATCTAGATGAAAGGACCTCTAGTTGAAAGGCCCACCAAACGTAAGTGAGACTTGACCAAAAAGATTTAGCTTTGCACATGCTCAGAATCTTCTCCTCAATTCCCAGCATCATGCGCTAATTATTCACTTCCCCTACCTGCTGATTAGGCAATGAGCCCAATCAGGGCCTGCAACCGTTCCTAATCAGTTACCTTTAGGTCTCCTATCTAAAAGCCACAGACTTCCTCTCCCTTCTCCTGAAGTGGAATTTGTAAGCGTAACAAGCCTGGTAGACTTCAGTTCAAGAGATCACTTAGAATAAACATAGTGCATAAAATCGTTCTGAATCTCTTCCGTTCATCCACTGGAAAGAAGCTATCATGCTTTGCACCCCACTGCTTTTCCAGCTATTGCTATTTCAGCTCAATTTACAAGGAGAAAGATGAGTTTACCTGAGTCCTGTTAGGAAAAAAAAATCAGACTTTCAACTGTTAGTCTAGTTTATGCAGAGGACACCTTTCTTACTCTTCCTTCAACCATGTTAAAAAAAATATCTCTTTTTGACTATTCATTGCTTTATGAGAAAAAACTCTAAGTTTTTCATCTCATTCCCTGTGTCTCCATTCAATTTTTACTATTTTTTAAATCAACAGCATAGTATGATTGAAGCTCTCTCCCTGCCCCCTGCCCCTTGCTTTGCAGGTAAGACTTTTCATCCCATTCCCAAAGAGCAGTGCACCTGGGTAGGATAGCTGGCAAGCAGAGGTCTGCCTCACTGCTGCCACTCTCTACAAGTGCACTCCTCCACCTGAGACCTCGTGTCTCCATTTTTATTCATCTTCAAAATGTGAATTTTCAAATTTGAGCTAATTAGGCGTTATCTGTCGGTTCTTATTTTGGTATTTTTAAGTTCTCTGCTCTTTATTAGAACAAACATTTGTCTTTTGAAATCTGTAGCATTGCAAAGAAAACTGTTCACTTATGCAAATTGATGGAGCTGTACTTTATGATTTCTAGTCTTAAATAGAAATTCAGCTCTGTTCATGAAACTTTCCAAGTGATTTACTGTATTTGCATTCTCACAGGTTTCTGGGACCATCTTGGCCCCCACTCTGAGGCCTCCAGACTTAGCACATCCTGCACTTAGCAGAGAAGCTATGGGTACCAAATGAGAACAAGCCTGTTCCCACCCACAGATTCACACCCTCACCTGCTTCTGTACCAGGCATTTCCTTTCCCTATCTTGTTTCATAGTCTTTCCCTTAGAAGAAAAAAGAGCAAACCTTTCACCTATGCCTCACCATACCCACTCCAAAGTCTTCTCACCTTCAGTCAACCCTGTGTTTCTGACACCATGGGCTTCTATATCTGTAGGAACTTGACCACCATTGTAGAGGTAAGTTCTGATGTACTGTCTTAAATCCATTCTTTTCCTTCTGCCTAAATCTATTTTCAATCACAAGCACTTTTCTTTTCCTTTTCACAATTAAACATCAACAAATGATTTTCCGCACTCACTTTCTCTGCCTAGTTCTCACCCTTGCAACTCCAAACTGCTCTTGGACACTCATGCACATAAAAACAAATGCACATACATATCCACATGCACACACATATGCCCAAAGGCACACACACAGAAACATACACACATAATGCACATAAACAAGCATATACACACATACACACAGACATGCGTGCACACATACACACCCACATACCTACACATACCCATATGTGCACACACACACATATGCACATGTGTGCATGACCACTCATAAATCCACTGACCCCATTTATTCTAGTATTGATGAAGGACCCATGTGACCATGTCCAGTGGGCATATCCTGACTGGCTTTGGCTTGTTCTCCTGGGAAGAATTGACCTAGTTCTCCTTCCACTTAGAAATCTAATCTTCTCTGGACTTTCTGAAGATTGCAGCTTCAGATTTTCATTCTGATTCTTCAGGTTTTCCTTTCTTATTCTTGCCTATCAATTCCTATTCCTTTAATTCATCTGCCTATGTTTTTAATGACAAAATTTTCTTAGATCTTAATAATAAATCATTGCTTTACTATTTTTATATTTGAATGTCTTGGGGCATAGTTGGTTTTATAACTACACATCACCATTTGTATATTGGCCCCTCTAGATTTATGCATTCAAGTACCTCCTTCACCACCTTTATCTGGCCCTTCATGAGGTGTAGCTTCTAAAATAGCTGCACAACCACTGGTTGTGTGATACTGAGACCTTCGCAAACCCACTGTGCTCCTATATTACACAAATCAGAAATTTCACTCATCTGTTACTTGTGATATTTTTTGTTTTGTTTTTGTCTTCTTGTTTGGTTTGTTTTGCTTTGTCTCTATCCCAAAATAAAAAGCGATTCAACCTGTCAAGATGATCTCTTTGACTAAAAATGATGTATATGTGAGGCAAGAAGGAGGACATGGCAAAGTTTTTGGAGGGTTAAGCATGACCAGATCCCGGGACACAAACACCAAATAATTCTCCAGACTTCATGTGTGGGCTTCTTGTAAGAAGCCGTGATATGAAAATCTTCTCATGAGAACCCAGAGGAAATAAAAGGACAAGACAGCTTTCAGCACTGGCTCTCTTACCTCTTAACGGTAGCCCAGTCTGTGCCACCTGTATGCACTTTTGTTCAATATTTTTATTTTTGTTATTATTTTTCATCTCTTTTACTCTGCCCAAGCTTGCTCTGCAGAACCAGTTTCTCCTTTATCTTTCACTTTTAATTTTTCTTATCTAAAGTAAATGTAAAACTTTGCCATTGTTTTTGATTGTTTCATTCAGTTCTTTATTCAAGATGGAAATAACTTGGAAACTACCTCCAGAAGGAACCCCTAGCACCCCAAAACCTATACAGTGTCTAGTGAATAGGGAAAACACACTAGATGGTCAATAAATATTTGTGACATCCTGTGGATTTCACCAATGTGGTAATTTCTACTTGGGGACCTCTCCATGTGCCCTGGATGGTTACTAAATGTGTGAAATGTAGCATAAGACTTATTCTCAATGCAGAGTTTTCTCCTATGATCAAGGCTTACACTTCTAAGGAACAGAATCTGTAGAGAATTGGAATCTAAGTAAATCAAGCACACATAGTAACAGATTCTTATCTGTCATCACTGACACCGGTGAGGAAGTCTCCAGGTCCAGGTGTCCCACACCTCCAGGTGTTTCCTGGTCACTCTAGTGCAAATTCTACCCATTTGTTCTCTCATTCTCAAAAGCCTTTCAAATTGTGTGTGAGATTATTGCAAAATTCAGATCTGCTCTATTGCATAAGAACTTACTTCAGTCATTCCCAAATACCCATGTTTATAAATACAAATTACTAAAAATAAAACTACAAATTATTGTACACACATTTTTGCAGTTGCAGATATATTATTACTAGGTGTCAAACGTTTAAAAGATCTTTTAAAATGTCAAGCAAATGTATCAATATCTCAACTTGTGAAGAATGATTTCCTATAGAAATATAAATGTGGCAATTACTAGGGATCCAATTAGAACTGTGAAGACTCCCTGTTTGGATGTAACTCCTGGTTTTCCTTTCCTTTCCTTTTCTTTCTTTCTTTCTTTCTTTCTTTCTTTCTTTCTTTCTTTCTTTCTTTCTTTCTTTCTTTTTCTGACAAGCTGTTCAGGAAAAATAACTTCTCAATCTTTTGTTTT
Organism: Dasyprocta punctata; assembly: GCA_004363535.1. NCBI lineage: Eukaryota > Metazoa > Chordata > Mammalia > Rodentia > Dasyproctidae > Dasyprocta > Dasyprocta punctata. Next base: position 74,441 of record RJWM01006279.1, on the reverse strand, counting down.
TAGCTGCTTTTTATCACTCTGAAGAGCCAAATTTCATTGAAATAGCCCCATTTTTATCTCAGGAACTCTATTTTAGGTAATTAATGAGTGCAACATTAGGATGAATTTTCTCAGAAAATTTTCAGTAGCTTATCTCACTCCCAAGTGAAGCAGATTCTCTCTCTCTCTCTCTCTCCCTCCCTCCTTCCCTCTCTCTCACTCTGCGTGTCATTATATTAATTATCTCTCTTATCTTGCAAATTTAATCCAGAACAAGTACTTTATCCAATCTTGAAAATTTATAAGAGGTTAAAGAGTTGTATAATTTTAATAAAAAAGAATAACAAAATTAGACTCCCCATTTCTTACCAAGAAGATTAATTTTATAACCATTTCCCAGATCTCATTTCTATCACCAGGAAAGGACTGATGTATCAGTGCATTTTTCTTTGTCCTATTACTGCCCAGGAGCAGAGAAAGCAGAGACTTAGATGTACACATGGCCAGTCTAGTGCCCTCTGCTGCCTGACACACTGGTACATCATACTATTTTTTTTTTCCTTTAAGTAAAAAGTGACTTCCAATTTGAAATAGGCTTCCTTAGTTGTACAATCAGACCTCCTGCATTTTGAACCTGACACAGGGTGGACAGCCACACTCAAATGGGCTGAATGCTTCTGCTGCACTCAATACTGAGAAGTCCCCATGCCATGCAGAGTCTCATGGCCCACAAGTCCTCTGTGCTAGGCGCCTTCCAGAGCCTGAGGGTGTGTCTCAGCCCAGCCTCCCCTCACAGGCCCTGATGAGGGCTTTAACCAACATGGTGGAGGTAAGGAGATTTGCATTTGCGGCTTACAGAAGACGTGTGAGAGGGTGTCCAACTTCAACTTGTCTAATGGACACTTAACATAGCCTACTCTGATATTTCTAGCAGTTATTTAAACCTTTTACCTAATGTGATCAGGCAAGGTCGAAAGCATCCAACTCAAGAAAAAGCAGATAATGTAAAAGTATAAAAAGCTGAAGCTAGAATTACATTTGAAGACTTCAAAGGAGATAATCACATTTTAAAGTGAGCTCATATAAGCAGAGCTCTGCTGCTTTTAAAGCACGTTGGTGGTTGTTTGAAGGTAAAGCTGTGGCTAAGCTCCTGTAAATAAACCACCATCTTCTATATGTGGGAGTAGGGCTCTGACAGTGCTTTAATCACTCTATGAATTTCGTATTTACTGTCTTTGTTGGTTTCTAAGCCCCTTACTCAGAGGAGATATCTTACATTTTTCCTTAGAGTACTGTACTCCATAGTAAAGACGGAATTTCTAGCTGGTGCTCAGGATTCACTTATGTAATTATTTATCTATACTAATTTCTTGATGTTCTCCAAGTTTCCATTTTGCAGGCTTAGGTCATACCTTATGAGGCAGGTAAATCTCAAGCTTAATCTTTGTGTCTAACCTATGGGTATACTGAGATGGAGGAGAAAAGTCTTCTTGATATTTGCATGATTGCAGGTGGAGGCTAAGGATGGAAAAGTGGAGTGTGGGAACTTAAATTTCTTGCCATCTGGATTTCTGATTTCCTACTTCTATGAAATTTTGTTTTCCTTCTTATTACTTATTTGTTCTGCATGTTTTTCATGAATCCTGAGGCAGTGCAACCCCATCACAGTGGCTCAAATACCACCAGCACAGTTTTTAATTTTTTAAAGAATGTCTTATTACTGTATATAGTATAATGTGCAATCAAAAAGAGGCAAAACTCTCCATCTGAGCGTGTGGTACAGAGTGAAAGGCTGTTCTAGAAAAATCACCAATTAGTGACCACTTAAACCCTTTGGTCAGGAGCTTGGTCAAGATGGGTGGAAGCCAGGTGCTGTTCATCAAGAGAATGGATGAATGACCTCAGTGGCATTTTTGGAGGTTATGAATGCTTCCTTTCTTTGTCATGGGACCAAAATGTTACTCTCCTTGGGACAGAAGGATGTCAAAAGAAGTGATCTCAATCATCTGTAGAACCTCACTGGAACATTTACTCCTGAGTTTCTGGGGGAGCACTCCACACACACACACACACACACACACACACACACATGCAGTCCAGGGCAAGTGCATCCTGGCTCACAGGGTTGTCCCTTCCTATGACACATGTGTGAAGCCCAGCCACCACCAAAGGGGCCCAGGCAAGGAACTGAAGAAAACCACCATGATGTGGCTGTCAATTTGGCTGGAGACAAGGATTCTTAGAAACCTGGAAAAGCAGTATTTAGGGAGTGTCACTGCAGGTGTTTCCAGAAGAGATCAGCAAGTGAGTCTGATGGGGGAGATGGTGTGATCATCCCTTGATATGGGTGGCTACCACCCAGTCGTCTATCGTGGGAACTGGAGAGAATAATCCAGAAAGTGAATTGTTTCTTCCTGCTGGGGCTGGGACACACTTCTCACTTGCTTGAACATTAGAACACCAGACTTGCTTCCCTTTTGCACTCCAGGACTAACTTCAAGGATTCCTCCTTGGGCCACTATAAATTTTTCAATCATGAAATGAGAGTTACCCTATGAGCATCTCTGGTCCTGAAACCTGGGATGTATGTAGGCTGAGTCAGTGAAGGATCTGTAGTGAAACTTTACCATCATAATCATCTGAACCAATTCCCTAATAAATATTGTTTCATAAATCTATATACATCTTATTGACGTTGGCTCTTTACAGAGCACTGACTACTGTACCCACTAGAGCTGTACCCAGTAGAGCTGTGGGACATGGCTGCCTAATGCTTTGGGAGTCCCACTATTTCCCCAGTGTTTCCCAACATTGGCCCAAAGATTATTCTTATTCTTTACTTTTAATAGTGTTTGTCCTGTTGTGTTTTACAGTTACTTGGGATCGATTACTCCTGTTTTCTTTCTTTTCTCTTCCTTTGGAATATAAATGTCTATTCTATTCTTGTTCTGCCATAGTAGTTTGGAAGCAGTAACTTATCTGATTTTATAGGCTTACAATTGGAGAGAAACTTACCTCAGAATGAATTGTACCCTGAGTTATATTCTTATTCTAGACTAGTACTGCACAGAAAAACTCCCTATAATGTTGTGAATATTATCTTTAAAATATAATTAACTATTCATGTGTGTTTAAGTTACTTTTTGTCTTTGCCAAGACAAAATACAAGGCATCCAGAATTAAAGAAGAAAAGGTTTATTTTGGCTCACAGTTTTGGAAATTTCAGTCCATAATTGGCTGACTCCAAGACAGGGTGGCATGGCAGAGACACATTACAGAGGAGTTTGTGGCACGCAGAAGGCAGCAAAAGCATCCAAGTAGCAAGTGACAAGCATCAACCCTCTTTGGGTTCCTTATATTTTATTCAGGATACCCACCCTTGGGTGTGTAGTACTCACACCGTATTAATCCTAGCATTGCATCCTTGATCCCTGCATTACACACACTAGATCCAGCAATCTCCAAAAAGTCCCACCTATGACTATATGAGGCTTTGGGGAAATGGCTAAATATAAGTCATAAGAATATGTGACTAGTACAATTTAGGAAATGAATTCTTAAATTTATTTAATTTTCACCAATTTAAATTTTAAAATTTCTCTGAATATTTCATGCTTTTGTAGCCATTTTAAATAGCACTCAAATGTTTATTTTTGATAATTGATATAAATAGCACTTGTATTTTTCAGCCCTGCTAAATACATTTATTAGTTATAACAGCTTTTCAAGCAGATTAATTAAAATTTAGTGTATATAAAAATGTATCATCTGTGAATACACAGTTTTCATCTTTACAATTACTATTTTTCTTGCCTAATGGCAATGGCTAGAATCTCTGAAACAATGTTAATCAGAAGTGATAAAAGCAGGGATCCCTGTGCCTGAGTCCTGATGCACAGGATTTAGTTTATGTTAATGATAGGAAGGGAGTTGTGTGTGTGTGTGTGTTTGTGTGCGCGCACACGCACATGTATATATCCACATAGCTACTTTTTACCCAGATGTTCCTCTCAATTCCCAGTTTACTAAAAATTTTTAATATGAAGTTTGAATTAATGAAATAATATTTATGTATAAGTTGATATGCTTTTATGATGTCTTGAGTCACTATGGTGAGTATATTGATTGGTTTTCAAATATTTTAAGCAAATCTTGAATCTCTGATCTAATATGACTTGGTCATAATATGTGTATTTCCCTCATAATACATAGTTGAAATCAAAATGCTTGTAACGTGTTAAAAACTTTTGTGTTTATGTTTATGAAAACATAGATCTGTCCTTTTCTTGTATATGTAGTTTTACAGTAAGACTGACCTCAAAAAGTTTTGCAACAAATCATATATTTTCTAAAATTTTTACATAGCATTGACATTTTCTCTTTGAGCATTTGAAAGAAATCAATGTGAAAGCCATAAACTCCTGAAATCTTTTTCAAATTTTGACTTTAATGCTTTAAATTAATATGACAATACCTAACTTCTTTTACTTCTCAATTCATTTTTGGTAAACTGACTTACATGGTGTGGTGGATTAACTAATAGGCAACTTGTAATACCTAGCTGAACTGAATCAGTGTGGTTCTTGGGTACAAGGCCCACCTGAGGATTGTTGCCAGTAACATAAAAGGAGAACTGGAGGGGAAAATGCTAAAGTTGATCCTCCTGGAGAAGCTTGTTAATAGGCTTTGCTGATATGAACTTGGTGGTTCTCATCATCAGAGGAGCTCGGGTCCTCACTGTCACTGAGGACGGTTTGGGTTCTCTTTGGTTGGGGGCGCTGGTCTTTCCCTTGAGCATTGCTTCCTGGCTACAGTGCAGATCCCTCATCCTACTGGCACAGATCCTTTGTCACATTGGCTGGCACAGACTTTCTAGCTTCCACCACTGATCTTTGGACCTTCCTAGTGCAGATCTCTGATACAGACTTGCATGACACATTGTGGGCTCATGTCTTCCAGCTGGACTCGTGCAGGACATTGCCATGGAATCTAGACCCTCTGGTGGATTTTTTGAATCTCCTATGTGTGGACAGATCTTATGCACCCTTTTACATTTGATTCTTAATGACATAGCCAGAGTCTTTTTGCTCTGTAACCTGTTTTATATGTTATGGAGAGTATATTATATTTTGTTATATATATATACCCTCCCCTACTAAATTCGTACCTGTAGCAATCCATATGTGACTATTATTCCCATAGTTTTGCTTACTCCAAATATTATATTAGCAGAACCATACACCTCATTGTTTTATCTGAGTAAAATATTTTGAGATCCCCATTTTTGGGCACATTTCAAGTTGCATTTTATTATTGACTTTATTCTGATGTGTTGTTTTCACATGCTTTGATTATTCACAAGTTGATATTTGATAGTCTTCAGCTAATTGATTATTGAAAATATAACTTCTCTATACATTTTTATATACATTTGTTTTACACATGTATTTTTTCTTTTTCCTGAGTAAATATCTAACAGTGAGAACACTAGTTATACATTAGTTGTGCTTTCTAAAATGACTTTAATATTTTGTATTAGTACAAACATACAGGAGAATTCCGGTGATTTTATGACTTTAAGTATAATTTCTGTTGCAAATATCATTTTTAATATTAATTCTTCTGTTAGTGTTTAGTAGTATCTTACGAGTTTGACTTGGATTTCCTTAAAACCTAATTACATCAAGTATGTTCTAATGTTTTCATTTCTATTCTTCCTAGAAGGATCTATGAAAATAATATAAAGGGTTGTTAACTTTTTTTCCAGTACTTTAAAGATATCAACACCTCTGCCTTCTGATTTGCACAATCCCAAGGTTGCAGAATACTGTACTTCTTTGTTTTTTTAATTTTTGTAACTGCGTAGATGATATTTTATTTGGCTATACTTCTGTGTAGGTGATATTTTATTTGACTATATTTCTGATTTCCTAAGTTTGTTTATGTTGTCTGCATTTTCTCTTTTCTTTTCTTTTCTTTTCTTTCCTATGCTTTCCTTTCCTTTTCTTTTCTTTCTTTCTTCCTTCCTTCCTCCCTCCCTCCACCCATTTTCTTCTTTCTCTTTCTGATGGAACCTTGTTATCTTTCATAGGCTGATTCAGTTATCCTGAATCAGCCTTCCAAGTGACAGTGATTATAGGTGTGCAGCACTGCATGTAGCTCTTCAAGTTTCATTTATAATATTATTTTGGTTTAGAGATTTCTGGCCCTCTCAGATTTGTGGTTTGTTGTCTCTCAATAACCTTCGGAATTAGCTTATTATTATCTCTTAATTTATTATACAAGGCCCATTCTCTCTCTCTTCCTAGGCGGAATGGATTAACATTCATGGTAGACTCTATAATTTTTCCAGAGTGCTTTGATATTGCTTTCTTCTTCATTGTTTTAGAAATTTCATCTTATATTTCATTGTAGCATTTTAGGTAATATTTATTCACTTATCTTCAAATTGAGTGATTCATTATTTAGCTGCTTGTACTCTGCTGTTAAGTTGACAGAACTATTTGTCTTTTTTTGTATTATGCTATATTTAGCATTATATTTCCAGCTTTCCATTTTACATTTTTCCTTTTTTAAAATAGTTTTTTAGTCTGATGAGGTACCGCTTCTACATGCTCTTCATCTTTCCTACTAGACTTCTTGTCATAGTATCCAGAGTAATTTTTAACTTTGTCTGTTGTTTCCAACATCACTTCTGGGTGTTGTTTTCTTGACAGTTCTTTCTTTTGACAATATTTTTCTCCTCATTTTGATCTATAAGTTTCTATCAATTGCTGAACACAATGTCAATAATGAAAGAAGCCCTGGTGAGTTGTTTCTAACTCCCATTTGGACTTTAGCTGAGTTGATCTAGTCTACACTTGAACTAGGGTTAGCTTATAACTTTACTGAAATTGTTTTCAGCTTATTATACACTCAGCTTTCTCAAGCTCTGATTTCTCTCTCATTTTTCCAAGTCCAGGGGGATTTTCTTGGGTCTCCCACTGGAACCTCAGCATTCACTGATGTTTGCAAATTTAAATCATGTAGAAGATCCCACTCCACATTTTTCCCTGAGATAATTCTCACAGCTCTCTGTTGCTTAGCTCTTTGATGAGTGGCAAAGGCATTTGCTCCTTTGGTTAGACTTCATCTTGAACAGTTTCTGTGAGCCTGACACTAGACAAATGAACTTTCTTAGTCTTCCTGCCTTTAACCCCAGCTTGTGCTAACCTGTGTCATTTCTCAAGCATCTTGGGCAGGAGAAAGTAGATGTGGTCCTTTCATCTCAAGAATATCTATTTGACTATGCATACAGTTTCCATGTTATGCTAAGATTATCTATTATGTCATTTAATTCTTTGAACATAAATTCATTCCAGTTTGATGAACAGGTTATAGTTCTGTGAGTAGGTTAAGTAGATTGTTCACTAAATGAGGAATTGCACAATATGAACATTGCAATGTTCAGAACAAAACCTGATCAAAGGAAACTCCAACCTGATGACTTTGCTTTTATTTGCATAACTCTTACATACAGTACTTTAATGGATAACAGAACATAAAACTGAAGTACTGCTTTTTACAGTACAATCACTGTAGATTATAGTACTATATAAACAATGACTACTGTACCAAATAAAGTTACTGAAGCTCTATGAACAAGATGTATAGAACTACATAAAAAAATGACTGACTGTAAGTCTGAGCCGCAAGTCTTAAGTCCAAACAGCAGGTCTTGATCCTAAGTCTGAACAGACATTAAGCAGGTAGGTTGTTAAACGAGGACTGCCTGTTTTGGCCATACATATCTTAAAGATTATATATACTTACATATAAAATTTTCATTTTTTGACTCTGTTTCTGCTATCTATTTCTTTGATATGTCATTGAATTAAGGTTTATTTTCTTGTATACTTGCTTCTAAAATTGAAAACAGTAAATAAGAAAACATATATGAGTACTCTATATACATCTAATTTTCCCCTAGAGATTTTTTTACTTCTGTTTCTGGCAGGCAATGAAGATAGTATCTGTGTTAGTTGCATTTTTCTTGTTGTTGAGACAAAATACCCAACGTCCAAAATTTAGTAAGGAAAGGTTTATTTAGCTCACAATTCTTGGAGGTTTCAGTCCATAATCAGCTCGATCTAAGGTGGCAGTGGGCAACTAGTCATGGTGGCAGAAAACAGCAAAAGCAGCAAAAGCCAAAAGAGGCAGAGCCCAGGAAGACTCTTTTTGTCCCTTAAAATGTATGTTGACTACCTGCCCCAGTACAGGTGTAGCACTCACACCCATAATTCCAACATTGGACGATGAATCAAACACAAATTCTAGAAGCCCACTTCCAAAAAGCACCTTCATGACTGCAAGAGGCATTGGGGGAACATTCAGACACAAACAATAACATTTCACCCCTGGCCCCCCAAAGACTCATGCACATCCCTTTATGCAAAATTCATTTTAGTCCATCTCTCTAAGAGTTGTCGAAGTCATAACAGTTTCAGCATTGTTGAAAAGTTTAAGTGCCAAGTCACCTCCAAGATATAAGGCAAATTCCTAGCTACAAGACCCTGTACAAATGAAAAGTTAAACACTTCCAACATATAATGGTACAATACAAACATTACCTTTCTAAAAGGTACAAAGGGGAATTCAAAGGAATGAGACCAAAGCAAGTCCAAAATCTAGCAAGACAAACATTAAGCTCTGTGCATCCATATGGAACATCCAGAGAAATCTATGGTAAGTTGTGAGCTCCAAAAAGCTTGCATAACTCCACCCCATTGCACTGTCAGTGGTTTTAGCTTCCAGGGCTTCTCTCTTAGGCCTGCTCTGCTCAAGCCTTGCAGCTTTCCTTAGATGATCCATGTTCCTGGTTTTTCCAAACTTCTGGGTTTTCCATTGCACCTTTGGCTTTACCCTCTCAGCTTCACACACTGCCCTCCTGTGGGCACACTGCCTGGCCTCCCAGGCCTTCTGAAATCAGGGTGAAGGCCTTCTTAAACCCATAACTCTTGCATTCTGCATGCATCTAAACTCAGAACCTTGTGGCTGATGCCAAGATCTGCTGTCAGCTGGAGCAATAGCCAGGCTTTCTTCTCTCTTGGTTGTAGGAGTTGAGTGTCTGGATTGCTAAGCACTCTGAAACTGATTCTGAATAACGAATTCTCTATGCCACCACCATTCTGGAATCTGGTGAAGCTGCTGCCATTCTGAAACCTGGTGCTGCTGCAGCCATTCCAGAACATGGTTCTCTGTGGCTTTCTCCTCAAAGCAAAGTCTTTCACTTTTGCAATTTTGAGGCTGCAAAGGGTGGAGACTTGCTGCTTCCTGTGATTCCCTCAGGCCATCTTTTATATTCTCCTGTCCCTTTTTAGCAATTAAGATCTTCTCAGCTCTATCTTTGTAGTATACAACTTTATTGAAACTTCCTTTCTGGCCAAACTCACATTTTAAATCATCATGCTGGACTCTTTGTTCTTGATTCACAACATAAATCTGGCTAAAAGCCCTCAACAAGAGCCATGCCACTGACTCAACATTATACGGTCTTGGAATTTCTTTTGCCAGATTAATTAGTCTGCCATCCTTAACCTCAGTTTCAGGCAAAATCTCTGAACATGAGTGAAATGCATACAAACTTTCTATCAAGCCATACCACACATCATTTGGACCCTAACATTCATTGTAGTTCTTCCCAGCAGAAAGCTCCTGAGCCAGGTCTTCACTGACAGAATTTCTATCAGCCTTCTCATGTTTTGAGTTCTGACCAGAATCTCCCATAAATAACAACCTAAGGCATTCCAGGTTTACTGTTTCAGGCAACATCTCACCTTTCCAAACTCTTACCATAAACTATCCTCAAAGGCTCTTGAACCACATCATCAGATATGGTCAACAGCAATGACTCTACTTGTCTGGTACCAAGTGCTGTCATGGTTACTTTTCTCTCATTGCTGAGGGAAATATCCAATGTCCAAAATTAAGGAAGGAAAGGTTTATTTAGCTCACAATTCATGGAGGTTTCAGTCCATAATCAGTTGGCTCTAAGGTGGCAGAGGGGTAACCATAAATGGTGACAGAAAACAACAAAAATAGCAAGAGTCAAAGGGGGAGGAGTGTAGGAAGACTTTTACTGTCCCTTATAATGTTTGTAGGCTACCTGCCCTAGGGCAGATGTATCACTCACACTCATAATCCCAGCATTGGACCATGAATCAAGCACTTACTCTAGAAGCTCAACTTCATGACTGCAAGAGGCTTTGGGTGGACATCCAGACACAACCCATAACAATATCAATCTTACCAGAATTTAAACTGGTTTGGTTCTTGACTTCAGATATAGTGTAAGGTCAATTTGAAGTTCATATTTGCCCTTAGGGAGGAGGTACTGAAATCTCAAATGAAAATCTGGGATATTTAGCATACTTTTATTCATTTTTTTAAAACTGGGAATAAAAGTCAGGACCTTGTGCTTCCAAGCAGGTACTGTGCCACTGAGCTATATCCCTGGCCCCCTGAACTTTTATTGTTGATGAACTCTAATATTATTCTCCAAGCTACATGAGAGGACTATAGTCTCTGAGCAGCTTTTTGCCTCACAGCAGCAGACTGCAGAAAGAGTGATTTGATAGGTAAGCCACTCCAAGGGTCATTCTCACTTCTACTCCATTCTATATGTTTCAAATCATGTGTCTACAAGTTCCTCCTGCCTTGAAAAGTTTTAAATGCCTCTTTGTTATGAACATCTATATATAGATATACATAACCTCTGTCTTTTTGTATATACATATGAGCGTACATAATTTTGACATACATACGTGTGCGTCTACATATGATAAACCTTGAGCTTTACATAACTTAATAGATTTGGGCATGGATACAGACAGTTTCAGATTTAGACTTATATCGGTGGATGTAGATGTGCAATCCTTTTATCTTTAAGTGAATTCATATTTGGGGTGATGAGGATATGTGCTAAAGTAGTGATAGTGTAAGTTTCAAATGGCAATACCTGGATATTTTGTGAGTACATAAAAATCCTGAATGTGAGCACTAAATATAGTTAAATATTACTTAATATCTTTCAATATCCTTTACAGAGTAGAAATTTCTTAAATCCTTCTGGAAAAGAATGATAATTCACATATAAAGTCATACTCCATTCCAGTTAATATTATGATGAAATTACTAGATATAAATAATCATCCTCAATTATCATCTCATTTTCCTCATTTGAAGGGCAGGGTACAATTAACATGGATCATTCTCAAAGACAGTTTTCAAGAAAAAGTGTTTCTCTAGTGGTTTCATTCAGTTTGCTGATGTACAAATATATCATTTCTACTGATGCTATGCTGCAAGAGAAACAGAGGAAAACATAAAACACAGATATTTGAGTTCCTCCTTCACTAGGAGTTATTGAAAACACATAGTTTCTCATACTTGTCTTAAAATACAGGCATCTTACAAAATATGACACTCTGGGGTTTGACTCATCTCTGTTACAAATTGTTTCTTTAAGTTTTTTATATATAGAACTACAAAATGCTATCCCCTACTTCTGTCAATGCAAGCTTTATTTGAACTGACTGAACTGTGATCTCTTTTGTGACTGCAGAGCATGTTATTCAGGTATTTTTCCCTCAAAAGCACTGCTTACTAAAGGATCTGATACATAGGACTGGCTTGATTTGAGTTTGGTAGAATATATTAATTTTGTAAAAAAAAAATAAGACTGTTGTGATTAAACCAATTCTAACATATTTCCCATGCTGTTGAATTCATCATTATTTTTTTCATATGTCATTTCTCTACTAATTCATCATGTATTCCAAACTATGAGCAGTTGGCATGATACTCAGCATAAATGTAGTGCAAAGATTCTAGACAATGAGAATCTCTGGTTGGCAGAGTCCATAACTGGGTAAGTAATAACAGTAGCAGATGAAGCTGTCTCTGCCTTATTGAAGTGGAGATCCTCAAGGATTTCAAATACACATATCATTTTTTTAAATTCTTCTAGATTCTGGAATATTTTGAAATAATAACAGGAAATCCCCTTTACTACTAGTAAAACAATTGACAGTTTATCTTTCTGTATATTGATGTTTAACTCATTCAAAAATCTGTGGAATATCGATTAACAATGAAATATTGAATAGTATTGAGTGATTTAGCATTAACTATGTGATACAGAGTCTTTTTATTTCAGTAAGCCATCAGATTTCAAGCAAGGTAAATTTTGATGTTGAAGAGAGACCCTGAGTAACAGTCATAGAATTCCTGAAGCTTCAGCCATTATGCTGAAATAAACCAAAATACAGTGACACCTCAAGTTCTGCTGTAGGCAAGATCAAGTAATTATTTTTTATATGACTTAACAAACCCTGTTCCCGGAAGAGTTAAATTTATATAGCATATATGCTAGTGAACCAATGACCTTATGTTACTTCAGAAGTATAAGAGCATTTTGAAATTAAAGATAATGATTCTAAATCTCTGTTGCATATGTATTTTGAAGAAGTTTATGTATTTGAAAAAGTAATATTATATCTTGTCTTAATAGAGTATCTGAGTAAAGAAAATTATATGCAATCAAGACCTATACAAACTCAACTGTGAAATAATTACTTTAAAAACAGATAAAATTATTGACCAACTGGGTGCAATAGATTCATAGAGTTGTTTAATTTTAATAATCATCTATTCTAATATTTTTATATATGAAATACTTAAGGCCCAACCTCACAAAGAGAATATAATGACAAAACTATGAAATTGAGTCCTCTAGGTTTCAGATCAGATGACTGTTCTTTCAAATTCTCTCGGAAAATACATTGCAAACTGCCATTTATATGAACCTTCTATTATTAATGTTTGTAAACTGTGATGAATACATGTATGGCTCTTTAAGTACATATATTAACATTTTTATGGAAAATCAAATGTATTCAGTTTGAACTAAAAGATTTTATACACTGATACTGTATAGAGGACATCAAAATAAAGTTTGCTGATGCAATATTAAGGAAATAAATCAGAAAGAAATGTAAATCAAAATAATTTTTAAAGAAAATATAATATTTATTTATGAACATACACTAACATATGTCCAAAAATACTTTGAAGTAAAAGAGAAAACAAAATACACACACACACACACACACACACACACCTATCCCTCCCCTGTCAAAAATGACCCATGCAAATTATAACAAATTGCAGGGTATATGCACAAAATGTTGGATAGACAGTACACCATGCAGTCCAGAAAGATATACACAAAACATTAGACTGCAATTACCATAATGAGTTGGTATTAATGAGGGCGGGAACTTTAACTTTTTCTTTTTTAAAAACTTCGTATTTCTGTTTTCCTTATAATGCTATTAATGTCTACACATTGTTTTTGTAAAGATATTTTATTTTAAAATGCTGCTGGGAGTAAAGAATTTGGTAAATCACTGAATTAGAATGTGTTGTATACACATCTATTTCAGTCATTTCCTGGATGGCATAAAAATATGTCAGAGAAATCAAAAGAATTGCCCAATATCTAGTCAGAACTAAGTTTTCAATCATTATCTTGAAAGAGTATAGGTGTAGTACAGTTATTTGATACAAGGAAAACATTGTTATACTGAGTTATTGAAAAAGTATATAAGGTCAAAGTCGTGGATCTATGCTGTCATTTGTCTGTGAAAACCTCACAGTGCTCTCTGTCCTGAACAACTGCAAGTTCATCCAAATACATGCTCCCAGAAAGGAAGGAAGCACTGTCTTGTCGACATGTATGTTGGGAATGCATCCATTTCTATGTCTACTTCTCTGATCTCCCTTCTCAAAATTCATTTTCTCACCCTCTACCTCAGTGTCAAATATGCATAAAATTATGAGATCGAGTTAACTTTATCATCTCAGATTACATAAATGGAAACATCAAATTCTTCTGATCTAGCTTTTCACACAGTGCAACTGCAGTATGGATTTCAGTGACCTCTGGAGGCAATGCTTACACAGGACCACTAGCTATCTCCTGCAAGGAGCAGTCATTGTTAATCAGTCCTAATATTCTTTTTCTTCAACAACACAAGCGACACTCAGAAAAGGATTCCTAATAGCACAAGATTGAGACTCAACGTATTTCTCTCCCTGGTCCTCATTCAAAGTTTGAACTTGAATCAGTTATTATTTCTGTGACTCAGTATCTGCTTCAGGAAAATTCATGATATGAAACCTAGAATTAAATAAATTTAGCTTTCAACGTCTATTTCCCACATAGCCATTACTGAATGCCATGCATTCAAAGATTATTTTTGAGAAATTGGGCTAAATGGTTATTGAAATTATTAAGTGTGATTAAAATATTCTCTGATTAGAGTCTAATGAAGGCAATTATCTGAATCTAACCAGTTCCCAAATATCTATTATGCAGTGAAATTTCAGATAGCAGACATCTATAATAGGGCCCTGTAAATGAGAAAAACAATAACTCTTACAAAAAGCCCAATTTTTTTTTGCAAATACAACTAATATTTTCTTGTAATTAATATTCTTTTATAATTCTCCTACATAATAGCCAAAAAATTTCTTTTGGAAAAATGAAACATATGAGATTTAAAATAGTAATTACCCAAGAAGTATTTATGTTCTTTTTCCTGTTTTTCTGAACAATAAAACACCAAGTTGAACAGCTACCTGAAAGAATTTTTGCTACAAAATGCTTAAATTTTTTTGACATTTTCAGCTTCAATGTAGCCAGCTTTTGAAAATTAGCTTTGTTCGGTTTTTAATTTCCTCAGACATTTAATAGTTACAGGAAAAATGGAGATCTAGTTACTCAACATTCTTTTAATTGTTGAAGTATTTTTCTCAAAATGGATTAATCATTTTTGAATTCAACAATTTCTACAAATCCTTCAGGAAGTGAGTATAATCATATCAGCATATCAGGGCAGATGACAGCATCTATACCACATGTTCCATGACTGCGATTCCTTGGGGAAGCATCTATATTATGTATAGTATCTGTATTACAGATAGTAAGCAATAAGAAATTTGCTAACATAATTATGGACACCAAGAAGATCTTTGGTGCGCTATCATCTGAAACTGCAAGCTGTAGTCCCAGGAAAGCCATTGATGTCATGGAGTCCAAGTCCAAAGTCCTGACTGCAGAATAGTCAGTGGTATACATCACTGAACAATGGAGAAGATGAGATGATAGCTCACCACTCAGTTGATGAGTAAGAAGAAAAAACAAGTTTCTCTTTCCTCTTTCCTTTTAGCTTTATTCAAACTCTCAGTGGATTTGATAATATTTATATGCACTGGATTTGAGAAGCTACTTTACCAAATGTACTAATTTAATCATTCATCTTATTCAAGAACAATGTGAATAAATAAAAGTGCTACTGTATTCTGATCTTATTAATAAAGTTACTCTGATCACCCTGTGGTCAGCTAACTCTATACGTAAACTAAACATCATAAGCCCGACATCTAACCACCTAGTACTAATATACATTTTCTTAAGTCATACTTAATACTCAAGTAAACACTATAACAATAAACTAAGTCATAATTTCACCTTACATGGTAAACTATCCTGCATACAACTGAAAACATCACTAATTCCTTCCCAACAAGAGTAGATAAACTACTTTTGTGATATTGATTTTTCTTATTGACATTCCATAATTTAAATAATACTATGATGTTAATTCACAATATTTAAGTATCATGATACAAAATCAATACACCTATGTTATATAATAAGAGAATAAAAAAGGAATGAAAATATGAATTGACATGCATATGTAAATGGATTCATCGGAATAAATAAATACGACAATTATAATTCTCATTTTGTCATGTGATCATACTTGATGTTAATATATGCTTTGTTCAGTACTGATTCTGTATTCCCTTTGGCTTCAGTCAGCACCGGAGCTGGTCATAATTCTACATGCAGTAACGTGATAACACCATTATTGAAGGATCTAGGTCATTAGTAGTTTTGCCTGAATTGGTTTGCTGCAGTTTTCAATTGACCTAAATCACAGGGTTAAGTAAGAGACACTCTAAGGAATCACCTGTATTCCACACATGCTCTTCCTTTCCTTTGTTATGGCATATTAGTCCAATTTCTCCTTGGTAGTAAAGAAAAATCACCCAGCCACACTATAACTCCATTTTCATCTTGTTGATTGAGAATCATGAGGAGCCTAAAGTGGCTAGTTGGCATCTTAAGCTCCAGTTTGATGGAATCATTATATCTCCTGGTAAAGTATTTCCTACCCTAGAGTTAAAACTGCTATAGAACAAAGTCATGGGAACAAGAAGGAAAATATTACCTAGTGAGTCACTGACAATGGGAAATTGTGCCACTCCAATTTCTTTTGCTTGATTCCTGGCCCATGGATTTTTGACTGTGAGAGAAGCACTACCGCATATTGGAAAACATGTAGCATTCTAGAAAGTCTTATCTCAGCTCCTTAAGATCTTACCACCCACATGACATTGTAAGTAATACTCAAAAGGTCATTTTACCACTGTATAAAGCTGATTGCTTCATGATAGTGGGTGATATGATAAGACTGGTGGACGGCACAAGTATGGGCTTTGTATTGCTTAGTTTTCCCATCATTTACAAACATTGACACCCACACTTTAAGGTTTAATTTGGTACATAGTTTTAGGGGATTAATTCTATGGTCAATGACTTCAAGGAAGGAACAGCAAGGCAGAAGGGCATGAGGAGCAAAAGGATTCACTTTATGGTGTCCAGGAAGAAGAGTGAGAGTACAATGTCAGGGCCTAGAAACGGTACACAAGGTCATGCTCCCATAACCAACCCAAACACACTCAGAAATATACTTCAATTCTTTAGATGGTTCTTACACCAATCAAATTGATAATCAGCTCAATTGTCAAATTCTGTCTCATTTTTGTGCTTCTTTAGCTGTGAAGTCAGTTCTGTGTTCAGAAGCAATCTTTGTTATAATATTATGTCACTGGGTAAGGCATTCTGTATGTCCAAAAATGGTCATTTTCACAGAAGCATCATTGCCTGCAGGGAAGTATTAATTCCGGAGCACTGAGTACTAGGGGAATATGTTAATATACTCAAGCAACAAAGCACATCTGGTACAGCAAATGGAGCTACTACCTAGTTAAGCATACAGTGAACCACTGTAAGTAAACAAAATTCCATCTGCCTTCTGCACAGGACAAAGAGGAGAGCATTAGTGGATTTACAGAGGGACTCTCCCAAGTCTTTGACATTGTCACATTTTCAATACCTGCAAGGATGCAGGATGCTTAGATTTATTATTCACCTTACCAGAGGCAGTTCAAAGGGCTTATATTTGTCTCTTCCCAAAATAATAGCCTTCATCCCACAAGAAAGGGAAACAAAAATAGGATTGTACCAGTTTCTAAACATGTTTATTCTAATTATGCATTCCAGAACTGGGAATTGTGAACTGGACTTGGGCACCCACCGGATGAAAACTCATTGAGACAGGCCAGTAAGAAAAATCCATTGATCACCAGACTGTTGTAAGTCCCTGCTCCTACTCACTGATCACGGTGACATCTTGGAAATTCTAGAATTAGTGACAATTCAGACAATGGCCACAAGTTCCTGAAGCACCTGATTATTTCTCTTCCCCTTTACAACTAGTGCAGTGAAAGGCCACAGCACCCTTCATTGAAGGCAGGGAGAAAAATTAACCTGGTTGAGGAAGTCATTTTGCTAAAACTAGGATGCTCACTTCCATCAAGGAAATGACTTCAGATTCAGGAAGATCTTACTACACATTCTCATCTGAATTTGTCGAGTTTATAACACTGATTGACTCCTTCCCAATTAAAGATATTACTTTAGTAACAGACATCTGTAAAACTGTGAGTTTGGATTGTAACTTGGTCATTGGCAGGATGAGGCTCTGGTTTTGATTTTTAGCAATATCATTCCTGTAGCTATAGAAGGTAATGGTCACTTTGACAAAATGCAGAGGAGCTCTTGGGTCACTTCAGCTCATTTTTGACTTTTATAGTGTTGTCCAGTGACAGTAACAGGAATCAGTAAATATTATTTTATCTCTTATTTTTCAAAAAATATTTGACAGTACAACATACAGTGTCACTCAACTCTTTGTTCTTTTGAGTGATTTATTTAGGAGTGTTCAATGCAGACAAATTTATATCTTTATAAATTGCAATGCAATGAACTATTAGTACATTGTTCAGTATCTAAAATAGAGTTATTAGTATCTTTAAATTTAATCAGATTAGAGAAACAATTTTGCAAACACAAGTACCAATTCAGAAAGTCCATCCATAAAATTCTGTTCCTCTAGAACCATTCTTCATACTAAATTCTTTATTAGCCAGAGTTCTTCTGAGAAACAAAAATGTTTGTGTGTCAACAGTGTATGAAGTACACTCATACTACATGTATGTATATGTGTACATGTATAAATATATGAAGAAATTTAGTATAGGAAATTAGGTCAGGCAATTATGGAGACTAGTCATCCCAGAATTAGCCTTCTTCAAACTGAAGACTAAGGAAAGTCAATGGTGTAATTCAGACTTACTTAAAATTCTGAAAACTGGGGGAGCTACTGATATAAATGTATTTTTAAATATTGAAAAAAGGAGATCATATAGTACACCCCAGCTCACCACTGGGCAGGGAAAAGGAAATTCCTCCTTTTTCCATTACGTTTTTTAAAACACAAGTCCTCAACACATTGGATGATATCCACTCACATTCGATAGTGTGGTCACTTACTGAGTCGACCCTTTCAGTTGTTCATATCGTCTGGAAACACCCCACAGACACACCCAGAACTGTTTAATCTGGTTGTCCTGTGACAAACCAAGTTGAAATTTGAAATTAACCATCATGCATAGGTTATAATTTTGAAGTGCTATGGGAAGAACAAAGACCACTAAGAAGCTTTTTTTATTTTTCTTTATGATATGCCAGTAAATATTCTAGCTTCACTCTCATAATCTCCACTTCATAAACACAATATTAGCTTAGCTTTTTTTAAATTTTCATCCCCTGAAGTCTTTTTTTTTTCTTCTGAAATAAATTTACTAGACACCTCTTGTTTAAAGAAAGGCCCAATTTAATTCTGATCAAAATTTGCATTAGTTTCCTGCAATTTACTGAGGAAAAGAGCCGCAGATTCATTATTAAGGATCTTCAAATAATGTACATTTCCACATTTTTAAAATTTCTTTGCACATCTTAAACTTGCTCAAAACAAAATTTCTTTAACAAATTATCTCCTTTTTATATTTACTTCATCAAATTCTTGGTGATGATCATTGCTTTCCATTATACCAACATGTTCTCAATGATATCCATGTTGATTATAGCCACCCTTTCACTGTGAAAGGTGTTTCTCTAGTTATTAAAAATTCATGTGCTGTGTTAGTTTTCCATTGCTTGGATAAAATACCCAACATGCTCAATTTATAGAAGCAAAATCAACTTTTAACTCATGGTTTCAGTGGTATCAGTCCATGTTCAGCTAACTCCAAGGCAGAAATTGTATAATAGAAGGTTATGGTGAAAGAGAGTTGTTTAATCCATGACAAAGAGCAGAGACTAAGGAAGCTAGCGCTAAAGAAGGAGCCAAGGACAAGACTATACCCTTCCAGGAAAAGACAGTATTGATCCACTTCCTCTAAATAGGTTCCAATTTCTCACAGCGATTTTAGCTAGAAACTCATCAATGGGTTAATCCACTGATGAATTTTGTGCTATCATAATCCAATCACTTCCAAATACTCCATCTCTGAACACATGAGACTTTTGGGAGACATCTTACATCTAAAATATAATATATGCTACCTCAAAGCTTTGCCAAGACCACAATTTACCAAACACATTTTAATTTTTTCATGGCTATAAATCCTCTGCAATAAATATGATGATGCGCATATGATAAGGCCCCTAATATTTCAGCATCCTTCTATTTCAATACAAGCTCATTTTCAAATGGTCCTAAGAGACATAACCTTCTGAGACTCTTTCCTCGTCCACTTTCACAATAAACTATTTTACCATTTTAGAAGTTATTTGCATTTAATGATTTAGGAATGACATTTATACATGGTGCAAATAATGCTTGGACATCATGAGAATAAGCTGTATTTTTCTCAAAACAGAAGCAGAGAGACATCTATGATTGCTGTACATCTTCTCACCAAAGTGTGTATACAACTGAGAAACCTACTACACAAATCTTTTATTATAGATCCTACTCCCACAGTCACCATGTCTTTTCACTCATTAAGAATTGACTTCACTTACTTTCCACATCTCTTTTTTAAAAAATGATTGAATATAGACAACAAAATTGATTAATCAGAATTTATTGTATATCACAAAGAATATCTGAAGATTCATAAAGAGATAATGTAAAATACATATATGCAAATATATCATTGAATCATATATTATAGATGATCACAATATCAAATAAACACAGATTTCATAAACTTAAGGCTATATTTTTCAAAATATCGGTGGGAGCATAACTTAGAGTGTAACTAACATGACTTTGCAAGACAAATTGCTAGTCTCAAGTAAAAATGACACAGAACAACACAGTTCTCCTTGTTCTCATGAATATCATTTGTTTTGATGACCTGATTCTCTTCTCCGTGCCACACTGAAACATATCTCACACTATTTCATGCACCACTGATCCACCTCCTAGGTTCAGGCTTGACGAATATCTGAAACTTGGTGTGCAAATTATACAGTCTTTAATTTCTGTGTATGTAACTCATGTTATTTGTCCTTGCTCGAGAATCAGTATATAGCAGTTATTAAAAACAAATTATTTGAATCTCAGCTGTATGCTTTATTACTGGTGTGAACTTGGGAAATTGAGTTAAGCTTGTTATGTTGCAGGATCAGCAAATATAAAACAGGCTTTACACTAATTTATGAGATCAAATGAGATATGTATTGTATGAGATTTTTTGCAGCAGTCCTGTCTCATAAGAAACACTGAAGAAATAGTTGCTAAGTTTGTTCTACTCTATGTTAAGGACTTTGTCTACAATTTTATTTGAGTTGTGTTATGAGGCAAAACATACATTTCAAATTTGTGCTGTGCATCTGCCTGAGCATATTTCAGTGTGACTCACTCTCTTCCTCACTGGAGATGTTTATAGAAAATCCTGGATGTTCAGAAACAACTTCAAAATATCTTTCCACTATGTCAGAGTTGCTTTTTGTATCATGCAGAGGAAAATAATTTTGCTTTCTTAGAAATATTTCATCACCAATTTATGCATCTAAGATAAGGTATATAGGTTAGTAGATTAATACAAGACCTCTTCAGAGTAGACTCTTGATATTAAGATCCCACAGATAAAAAGATGAATTTTCTGTTACATAGAAAATGTAAGACTGAAAAAATGATGGCACCTTTACGTTAGAGATTAAAATAGTAAGGAGACTTTGATATGGGAATGCGAGTTTATGATAGGCGCAGACTACATACAGTTCGAAGTTTTTGCTTCAAATAGTTAACTTAGTGTGATTTTTGATGGTATTGCTATATTCAATCATAATTTTAATATAATATTGCTGTACATATTTGTGTTGCATCATGAGCTATGCTACTCAACAGCATAGTTTTGTGAATTAAATGGGACAATAAGTTACCCAGATCTCATTCCCAGAAGAAATGTCAGGATGAGCTGGCACAATATTGGAGAGCTCAATACTTCTGCATTTCTGGAGATCTTGGTGCAATCTACTAAGGATATCAAACACCAATGTTGGAAAATTCGCAATGACAAAAAATTAATTATAAATTATTTTAGCGGAAAAAGATAAACTCACAGAGACAAGAGATTGATTTCCAAATTTTTTAAACAAAAATGAAATTCAGATGCTGCCATCACTTTTCCCAATTAGGCTTCTACAGAATATATGACCCTAGGATGTTTACCATGGATTGATGCTGAGTTTGGAAATTTCAAACTATTGTATTTCTGGCATGAATGGTGATATAATATCATCTGGAAGAACTCATGGGCTAGCAGTCCCAAGGGAAGGACACAATGAAAAACAGGGAAAAGGAATTACACTTCGCCAGGATAACCTGCAAATGCATGGAGATTGGTTTGCTTCTTGTCTCATCTGCACTACTAGAGTTTTTATTCTCACAGGATTTAAACAGGCAACTTGGAATGTTAAATAATTTCCAAGAATCCATGTAAAATACTCATTTCAATAATTCAGAAAAAAATCAAGGTACCATTGTATTTCTTTATAGTATAAATGTAGACAATGTTTCCATTTTGATGAAAGACTTTTGACTGTTCATTGTCAATGCCAGCTATTTGCTGTTTCATTAATATATCATGTTAAGTTTATCTGTAATTTAATTACAAATTGATTAGTAAAAATACTCATCAAGTGTCCTTAGTTTCTTTGTGTTAAAATATATTAACAATTTAAGAGAGTTCTTTCTAAAGCAATTACCTTGTTTAAATTAGATAATAAAATTGAATTACTTAATAGCTATGTAATAAAACCGCAAGGCTGCTTTATAATCTTCCAAGTACTTTTACATATAATATTGCATCTGATTCCCCCTTTAACTTTGGTAAGGCAAATATGTTGGACATCCCGGATCTACAAATGGGAGATATTAAAGGGAAAGAGAAAGTGATTTAAGTTAGTGGCACATCAGTGGTTAAAATCTAAATTTTAAGATTTTTAATGAAGGCTTTGTTGGTATCTGTGCTTATATTGCTACAGTTCTAAGCCAGCAGCCTGACTCTGGAGACCATATTTGGCCACCTGCCACCTCAAGAGTTCAATCAGAATGAGATGAGTGGTAGTGAAGTGAGAAAGAAATCCATTACTCAGCATGGCTACACTGGGAAAAACCAGGAGGGCCTGTCTCCAAAGTTTGCTTTTTATGATACTAACAAGAGCTTCAGGACTATACAGGGAAAAAACAAAAATGAGTAACAAGAATTATACATATTCAAGCAGTCTCAGTCACACCCTTGTTGGTCAGGTTTTTTACCTTAGGTCTGGTTCAGTCAGGTCCTGCTGGCTCTAGGAGAAATAATTATGGTTTAAGGGGGAAGTTTGGTTCCTGTACTGACAGGATTTTACCCACTTGGGGGCAGCCTCAATTCTCATCATGGGATTATCTGCTTGCAAGTATGACAGCTCTGGAATCTTAAAAATATCTGACTTCTAACTTGGTATTTTCAGCCTTAAGGTGAGAAAGCACAAGTAAATTTAGGGTTAATAAGCCTGCTTTCAGACAGACACTCCTTAAATGATTAACATGTTCATGTGTAGAGTTGACTGGGGACCTGATCCAAAGTTTGAAGTAAGTGCAGATGCAAGTGAAAAGTTACTATTTTTGAGCAAAATCACTCTGTACTTTTCTATTACACTTAGGCTCACTTTAGTTAGACCACGTTCAGGAACACATACTCATTTGAAAAAAACTAACTTTTTTATTAGTATATGTTTATGATACATAGTGAATATATTCATAGTAAGGTATGGCTACTATACATGTCATGTCTCAATCCTTTTTTCTTCCTATCAGTGTCATCTCTAGATTCCATTCCCATCTCCACAGTTGTTCTTAAACTTGTTGATAGATACACAGATAGATTACATAGACAGATAGATGTATAAATGCAGTATACATATGCTTACTTCATTTTTTTAAGTTTTCTTTATTAAATCTAAAAGTGTATGCCTTATTATAACAAGCAGAGTTGAGAGTCGCACAGTTAAATAATGCTGTTTGCTGAGATAATCAGTGTTATCTATCTATCTATCATCTTTGTACCTATTTATTCAGACAGTAAGCATGTGTAGATGCTTCTACTCTATCTCTCTAGTAAGTTAAACTTGTTACTCATGAAGTTCAAAACTGATCATTCTGTACCTTTCTCTGTGCAGTCCATAATTTTCTAATAAATCTACATTATAAACATTTTAGCCAGGGAATTCATTTCTCTTTGAATTTTATCAGTTTTTTTGCTTTATATCCATCAAAGCTATATTTATATCAATAAAATTCATGATCAAATTCTCTTAAATAATTGTTCTTTTTAAAAAATCAATTTCTTTTTTTTAATGTCATCTTATTGTATGGCACTATGGTTAATCTTCAAACATTTGTTTAGTACTTTTCTACATTCCTTTATTTTCAGATTCAGAATCATTGAGATATCAGTGTGCTTCAATCCAGGAAGATTTTCCTAGACTCTCTCCTTTGTAGGTCACTTATCCATTCACATTTATTATCATTTTTTAAACTTTTTATTGTTAAGAGAATAAAACCAAACAAAATATAACAGAATAAAGCCAATCAGAACAAAATAGGGAAAGCAATGCAGGGCATCAAAACAAGATAATAGGAAATCAACAATATGCCATAGTGCCTCTTAGTAGCTTCACAATAGTTGTCCATATCATTAGACATATTAATATCAAACCAAATAAAACAGAAAACAAATCAAAACAAGACAGTGAAAGTGATACAGGATTTCAAAACAAGATAATAGAAAAGCAGCAATGCCTACCATAATGCCTCTTGTTATGTTCAAAATAACTGGCCATACCACCAGACCTAATAAATTCAAATAAAATAGAACAGAATAAAACTAATAAAAACAAAACAGTAAAAATGATACAGGACTTCAAAACAAGATAATAGAAAATCAACAGTGGCTATCATAATATATCTTATCTTTGAAACGGTTGTCCATGCCATCAGATATAATAAAATCAAACCAAACTAAATAGTATAAAAGCAATCAAAACAAAACAATAAAAATGATACATGAGTTTAAAAACAAAATAATAGGGAATTAGCAAAGGCTACCACCTTCCCTTTTCAGATGTTTCCTCCTCTTTTTCTTTCCCAATATTTATTGTACATTTCAGATCCCACTAACTCCTTCAGTTTTTTATACTATGGAGACATGATGTTCACCTATGTGAATCTGAACTATTTCACTCAAGCGTGTGAAGACAAGTTGCATTCATTTACCTATAAGACCCTCATGATTATCTTTCTTTATAGCTGAGTAGCTTTCCATTGCACAAAAATGCCATACCTTTCTTATCCACTCTGGAATTGATTTGCAAGATACCCTTATTTTTTTATGGTTTTCTGTCACATGGAGCATTGTTGTCTCTCCTTTGACTTTCAGTCTATGAATTTGCTTTCGGGTTAATGTGTTTCTTGTGTACTGCATATCATTGATCCACTCTGCTTGTGTTTCTTTTTACTGGTGAACTGAACCCATCTACATTAATGGTTATGGCCAACATGCACTGGTTTGTCTCTGTCATGTTTTTTTCCTGCTATTAGCTGCCTACTTTTCCACTCCATTCAATTATCTACCCCACTCAGTGATCCCACTTTGCTGCTCTTCCTGGGACCACAATCATTTTTATCTCTCTCTAGAATATGCTTCAGTATCCTTTGTGGGGTTGGTTTGGTGATCATGGATTCCTTCAGTTTTTCTTTGTCATGGAAGGATCTTATTTTTCCATTAATTTTTAAACGTAGTTTTTCAAGGTATATCAATCTAGGTTGAAAGTTGTTTTCTTTTGGGACTTGAAATACTTTACTCCAAGCTCTTCTTAACTTGATGTTTTGTGTTGAGAAGTCTGTCATGATTCTAATGGGTTTTCCTTTATAGGCAATCTGTTTCTTTTCTCTAGCAGCCTTTAATATTGTGTTCTTGTGCTGAATTTCTTGGATTTTGATTATGTGTCTGGGTGTAGGTTTATTCTGGTTATGGCTAGTTGGAGTTCTATATGCCTTACTTATCTGAATGTCAATCCTTTTCCCCATGGTTGGGAAGTTCTCTGCTATTACTTCTGTAAATAGTCTCTTTTTGTCATTTATGTTGACTCCTGCTTTTGTACAATATCTATTATTCTCCAATTATTTTTCTTTATGTCATCTTGCAACTGTAGAATTGTTATTTCCTGGTCCCTTATTATTTTTAAGAGATGTTTACTTCTGCAATTGCTAGCTGCCATCCTGTTTCCAAGGTCTGAAAGGGTATCTTAATTTCAAGTGTTTTTGCCAGCAGTCAATGGAGTTTTTAATTTCTTAGATATCTCTTTCAGTTTGTTTCATGCATTCATATCCTTCTCTATATTTCTCATTCTCCTATGTTCCTCTTTTTTTCTATGTCTTCTTTATATATGCTCAGCAACACTTTTATTATGTTTGTCACTTCTTCTTTTACCTCAGATATTATTTCTGATCTGATTTTGTTTACAGCCTCATGAAGTAGTTTCTTTACTTCAGTTGCCATCATCCCAGAAATTTCGCAGCTTATCTGACTTTCATATTCTTCCATGTTCATGTCTCCTGAATTTGTTCTGTTTGGGTTGGAAGCCAGAGATTGCCTTTTGCTCCTTCATCTTGACATTTTCCTGGGTTTGTCCAGATGAGTGGGTTATGGGGTCCCGGGAGATTCCCACATTGGCTACCTATCTACAGTGTAGGGGGATGCATCAGTTACCTTGGTTTCTCCTAATCCCAGTTCCCCAAGAGGGAGTGGAATGTGGGGCAGGCTTCTCCAGACACTCACAGCTTCTCCAAGGAGTGACTGGTTCTTCTGGCTCACACTGGCTACCTGCGTGAGAGTTCCGATGGAGGCCTGCATGTGCATTGGGGTGGGGCTGGCTCTCATATTTATTATTATTGCTTATATATTTGTAGATTTTTCTGCCATATGTATTTTTTCCAGTACTAGTACTAAACCCAGGGCCCACTCACTGAGCCATCTATGCTGTCCTTCATTTTGTTTTGTTTTTATTTTTGTTTTTATTTTTAAATTTTGAGACAGAGGCTCATATAGACACCAAGTTGCCAAGGTTGAATTCACCCTGGTGATAATAATGCCTTTACCTCCCAGAGTTCTGATATTACAGATGTGTGTCACCATGATTGGTTTTCTGTCATATTTTTTAGTATATGTGCTGCCAAAGCAAGCACTCTGTCATATTTTTTATATGTTCTATTTTTCATGTACTCCAGTTTATTTTTCTTCTCCTGTCTGATTTTTTTGAAGTTATCATGTGTTCTATGGTTCATTTTTAGCTAAATAATTATCATTATGTTATCTATGTAAATTTGGAGAATTCCTTTTAAAAATTTAGGATTTATTTAAAAATTTCATGCCATACCATAGCTAAGATTAATCAATAGATGTAACTTGACATGTTTTTTATTTTCTAGGCTCTTTTGCAGCTTATCTTAGTCAATATGATCTGTAATTTGTCCAACAATTCAATTTAACTTTAATACTCTATTCCTTAGTTCTTATATTTTATTCTTTCCATCCCAACCTTTGTTGCTTCATTTATTTTGCTTTTATGAATTTATTCCTGAGACCCTTTGAAAAAGAATCAGTGGAAAGACAATTTTGCTATTTTTACCTTTGTGAAAAAGTTATGTCACTCTCATATTTAAGTGATTGTTTGACATGGATAGCTGCCTATATAAATGGTCTTATTTTCTCTTACTGACAAGAAATCAAATAGTAAACTGGCTGTCATTTCTTTTAGGTACTATAGTTGGATTTTTTTTTTTTTTTTTTTTAGTACTGGGGTTGAACTCATAACCTCAAGCTTGCCAGCCAGGCACTTATGCTGCTGAGCTAAATCCCCGGCCCTATTGTTAGATCTTAAATATCCCCAAATTGCCATGCATTAAAGACTTGGTTTACAACCTTTGGTGTCTTGGAAGGTAGTGGAACCTTTCAAAGCTGTGACCTAGTGAAGGAAGATAGATGATTATAGGTGTGCCCTTGCATGGGACAATGGAAACCCACCAGTCCTGTCTCTCTGCCTTCCAGATGCCATATGGTAAGCATCTTCTTCCACCACGTGATCCCCATCCTGATGTTCTACATCAACACAGGCCTAAAAGCAATGGAGCCAGCTGACCATGGACTAAATCCTCTGAAATCATGAATCAAAATAAAGCTTTTCTCCTTTAAGTTGATTATCTCAGGTGTTTGTTATAGTAATGAAAAGTTGACTAACTCAGTAGCAAGTATCTGCTTTTATCTTTGGTGTTTTCCCTTTATTTCTGAATTGTGAATGCATCAAAAGCTTTTCCATGACTAAATCTTGTAACCTGAGCAGCTACTTCTAAGATAACAATATGCAGTATATTAACTAGTGTTAATTTCCTACTATTTCTTTTAATTCTTTGCCATTTCTATCATTTGCCTTGTTTTGTTTTTAAAATAAAAAAATGTGCTAGACAGTAAAAAAAAAAAAGCTTTACTGTAATATCAGGGACTCCTGCAGTGGACTTTACTGTGATATCAGGGATTTGCTGCCAGGTGTTATGGTGCATATACAAAGAAAGAGCAAGAGACAAAATAGTGGTGCAGTCCAGATCTGGGATGACAAGTTGTTCCCAGGGTAAAAATTCCATGAGGCAGCCAGAACCATGGTATTTATTGATTATGTCTGTGTCAAGGACAATCAGTGAATGGTAGTGAGTGCTTCCAGGAATAGTAATAATGACTGAGGTGGGCAAATAAGAATAAGTCATTCTTTCAAGGACAAGACAAGGGGGAATAAGGAAACTGTAGTTTCCTTAGCTACCTTATTGCTATCAGCAGGTTTTATCTTCCCCTGAGAGCACTGCAAGGTCACTAACCCTAGGGTTTTCAGCTGTGACCAGAAGAAAGCAGGAAATTTCCTCATTCTAATCTGGCCCAAAGGGCAGCACAAGAATGGTCTTGGATATCCTCCAGATACAATTTATAATTTGTGGTTCCCTACACTGTGATATTGCTGTCAAGCTTCTGGAAGTTTGCTAGGAGAAACTGCCAGTCCTAAGGAAAACTGTATGCATACTGCAGGAGTCTAACAAGAGGACACAGCCCTGGACCAGCAAAGAAAAACTCCTTTTCCTCTAGTGTTTTTTCAGCACCTTCTAATATAGAGATTAATGTCTGCAAACTGACAAAAGAAGAATATTCAACAAATTCAGTTCCATTCTTTTGCAAATAAAGGATGGATTTGGAACCCAGAATTAAATGAAACTTCCACAATATTTTAGAGTAAAAATTTTAGGGCCATTACAGTTTTATGGTCAAAATATAATGGTTAAATTTATTAGATAGTAGTATACTTCTATTAGAATGGGTTAAATTTTTCAAAACTGCTGACAACACAAGCTATTGAGATGCAGAATGGAGTAATTGAAATTTTCATATGGATGTGTAAAATGTTTCAACCAGTCTTGGAAAATTATTACAGTTTGTAATAAAGTTCAATTACACCTAGATCTGTGATTAATTTTTAGGGAAATATACCTAAGAGAAATAAATATGCATGTACATGATTATTTGGATCAGTTTTTTTCGTAAAAGCACAAAAAGAAATAGCTCAAATGTATCTCAATCGGAGACAGGATGAACAAATTAAAATATATTCATATAATGAAATACTACACAGCAATAAACCATAACCCAATTGTGAATATATAAAGTATGGGGTGTATGTCTTCACAGTAGTTGAAAAAAGGCAAAAACAATACACACTGTAGTATTTCAATTATATCAAGCTCAAACTTACCAAAATAATTATGGAGATGAAAGTCAGCTAAGTGCGTTCTCCTAAAGGTGAGGGATAGAAAAATTAATAAGTAACATTCTGAGTCAGTAGATAAACTACACATTCATGTGACTGTTGGGAATATGAGTGTGTAGGTACATGGAATGTCAATGAGCCGAACACAAGCTTATACATTATACTTCATGTGAATTCTACATAATGAAGAAGACAATGACAAATAATAGGAAAGTACCTTGGGCTGTTCAGGCTCATATAGAGAGTACTGAACAGATTCTCAATATTATTAACACAAATACACAAATGATACTTTATAGAGTCTAAATCAAATCACAAACATTTAAAGTTATTGGAAGATAGCTCAACAATTTTATACATATTCACTGAGCTACAAGTAACAGAAAATGGGAGTCTCACAGTGTCTTGATGATGACTTGTGAAAAAAAAATCCACATGTCTTCTTTCTGGTATCACTAAGGATGTCTGGGGCCTAGAATTAACTCATCTGTTTTCTTTCCCTCCAGTAAAACATGGTCATGAATTCATGGACCATAGAATCATGGTCATAGTACCCCTATTGTACTTGCATACTCAGGTTAATAAGAAAAATTACTTAAAACCCCTTCTTCTTATTACAAAACTGTGAACTATTTGTACATTCCTAATTAGAATTCCCTCTGTAGGAAATGTACACAATTTTCTGTAATGAAATACAGCAATGTGTTTGGGATCAGGGATTTATTAGAAAATTGACTGTGTCTGCTACTACAGCATATGAACTTATTTATAAAATTCACTTATTCAACCAAATGAATTATACCAAAACTATATATGCATGAAATTTCAAGTGAATAGTAGGAAAGAGTGGTGCCATACCATATGCTTTGTTTTTCCTACTACATGTATCACATGCACACACACAGCACATTCTACATAGTTGATTAACTTTCACCAGTGGTTTTCTTTTTTTTTTCCATATAAAACTGAGGACACAGGTGAAAATCTACCAATCACTCCTGCTTCCAAAAGAATCTCAAAGACCTAACATCTTTACCTCTTTATTCTACAGATACTAGTAGCCCAGCCTCTCAGACTTGAGCATAACCTGAACAGCTATCACTAAAGAATACTGAAATACCGGTTTTGTGATTAGATGACATCTGAGTTATTTTCCCCCACTAAGATTTTATGAAAAAACATTTAAATTTTCCCCTTGGAAAAATATAATCTGTCTTCTAACACTTTGACATTCTCATTTTTCAATTATAGAGACCTGACTTCAAGTAATATAATGTCTTATATCAAATTTTAAAAAATGAATTCTGACTTTCTATTTTCTACTTTAGGAAATGGCATGACTCAAGAGAAAATTAATTGTGGCATCATAGAAAGAAGGACAGGAAAGTCCTCTGGCGGTTAAACAGAGGGTTGAAATCTCAGCTCCTCAGTAGTTGTCCTGTGGCCCTGAGTCCAGCATCCTCTGAGTACCATCCTCCTCTTGTGGTGTGGGTTTGGTACTGATTTTGCTTCTTCCTTAAATACACCATACCAATTTAAGGTACACATTACAGTTTTTGGGGATGTAGTCTAAAAGTGTGAGATAGGAAAATTTCTACAGTATTAAAATCTGACTTAGCTGCCAGGCTTTGGAGTCAGCCCAGGTTCAGAAAAGATCCAGTTCATAACCATTACAATTTAATATCATTTAATGGTCCAAATGCAGAGGTATTATCCATAGTCATCTTCCCCTCTGTTTCATGATTAGGATATGATTGACAAAGTAGTTCTTAGTGCCATGAATTGTTACTTCATATTAATTTACTCTCCTTCCTTGGTGAGTAGAGCTTGGAGGTGACTCACGTTGGTTTTGAGGATGATTCCGAGGAGGTTCGTTCTACATTTCACATGAACAGATGTGGTCTGAAGTCAAAGGAATTTTTAGAAGATGTATTGAGAAAAGTGCACAATAGGCATGATCACAAAATAAAAACAATAATCAAAAATTATTATTATTACAGTAAAAGATACGTTGCAATTAACCCCCCTCAAAATATTCCCCCTCACTTTGAGCACACTTATCCTGTCATTCTGCCACTTTCTTAAACAGTTCTATAAGTCCTGTTTCCTGAGTGTCTTTACAAGGTATCTTAGTTTTCTCATTGCTGGAACAAATACCTGACTTCCACAAGTCAAAGGAGGAAAGGTTTGCTTCAGCTCACAGAGGTTTCAGTTCATAGTCAACTGGCTCCGAGTCAGGGTGGGATGGCAGAGGGTAAACAGTTAGTGGCGCAGCAGTCAGAAAGCTACAGCCTTCCTTCTGCTTTCCCTTTTATTCCACATTGGCTACAAGCCTATTTTTTGGTGCCACCCCCACAGCGGGTAGGGCTTCAGTCTTCAGTAGAATCACCCAGCCACACTCATAACTAATCTACTTAGGGATGAATCCAGTAATCATACCCTTAACCCAGTATCATATGATCTAGCCACTTCTCAAAAATCACACCTATAGACACATGAGGCTTTGGGCAGAATTTTGGATATATACTGTAACACAAGGTCTCATCAAAATTCAGTGAATGTTGCAGCCCAGCGCCATCAAACATAAGGCAGGCTCATAAAAACACTATGGTGTGCCCTCACTCACATTATTCAATGGATCTGGCACTATGAGACTTTTGGCTCTTCAATAAAGTCAAAATGACCATGAAAGGTAAGTATTTCAATTGATTCAGGCCATGGAGGCATCCATGACAGTGGAACTAAAGAACACTCAAGAAAGAGGATTTTCATAACTGCTGTGGCAGGAACAATGGCGTAAATGGGTTCAAAGCAGAGGTATGTTTTGAGTGGGATTAATAGCAATGTTTCTTATCTTAACAATTTTTAAAAATTTAAACACATTATATTTTTTGATTGCACCTTATAAATTTAACATGTTTTCTATTTTGGTGTTTTATCTTGAAATAAAACATGATATTCCCAGAGAATTGTTAGTGTGGCTGTAATATAATGGCATTATTTTTTCAGTCAATGGATCTCTTATAATGATTGTTAAAAAATTGCTAAAAATAAAGTTGCCTTCTCCAGAGGACTTCAAAACCACTGAACAATAAACCATGGAAAGGCTTAACATATTAGAGAATATAAAACAAAGACTTAGTGTAAAAACCTAATGTTCATGGGCAATAAAATGCTACAAGAAAACAAACTTTTTGTCTAGGATGCAGAAATATAATAGTAGCTTTGAAATGCATAATAAGTTTTCTGATTTAGAAATTTCCAATCTTCGCAGGCTGTCCTTTGACATTGCAAGTAGAATACCATTCTACCTATTGAATCACTAATGGTTCTCTGTTCTGAAATTTCACATGTAAATGTCATGCATTTATTCAAATTTGTGATGCTAATTAAAAGCTGTAGAGTTTGGGTATTCATCATTTGAAGTTTTTTAGAACTAAATCATGTCTACAGAAACTCTGATAAAGTGTTAAAATTCCCAAGAAACAAATGCTAAACAAAACGCTATTTAAAAGCAGTATTAAATACTGCGTATAAAAGAAAAAGTTATCTTAAAAGAATGATTTTGAAGCTACAAATATAAACAAAATACATTAAATTTATTACAGCACTTTTGTACTTTTATGCATATTATTTAAATTTCCCACTTGGGCTTGAGACATTTCACAAGTCTTTATTTCTGAAACTAGATATTCATGAAACTAAAATAACAAATACTATGAGTTATATTAATGCAACATGAAATAGTTAATTTTCAAATTTTTGTCATTAAAATGGCACATTCAGTAAAGTAGATAAAATCAGAGCACAGAAGCAACTTATTAGTTTTCTTATTTAATATTCTATTATTAATATTCATTCTCCAAAGGATAATTGTGATATTTATGCCTCTAATGGCTGCCTAATAAGTAATTAATTTAACAGTCTCTTTTGAAAGTTTATTTTGGTTTATTTATCATTAAGAAGATACCACACAGCAAATACATTTAGATTCTAATTTTCAAAAATCAGTTATTGATTTACTACAAAGGATGTGGCATTTATATATGTAGAATGATGAAGAAAATTATGTTTAAAACACAGGAGAACATTTAAAAATTTGTGAAAATTTGCACTATGAACTACAAATTTAAGAGAAATTCTTCTAGACTCTGTAATCAACTCTCTTTGCTCTTAAGGGAAAATTACAAGTACATTTACATGCCTCCAGGTATAAAAATATCTGGAAATATGTAAACTAAAGACTAGATTGCTTAACTTTGACCAAAAGATTTTATTCACTTTTAACTTGTGTTTTTCTAATTTTTAAAATCTAACAGTTCTATTTTTTATTACAAATATATATTGTAGTGGTTGTTTTAAAGTTAACTTACCTATAAATTGGCAAACTTAGCAACTAATGCCCTAAAACTTTTGAAAAACAATTTAGTTATGTGTTTTATGAGTCATAAAAATGCTTGACCTTTGACCAATAATTTTAAAATGAGAGAAATGAAGAGGAGAGAAAGGTGTAATGTAATGCAAAATTTGTGGGAATATTAATTAGCAAATATGTTTCTAAAAATAGTTCTAAATTTTATCAGAATTTTATATTTGGGTATCATTATTTCACTATCAATCTGATTTGCATAAATTTATCTATAGCAAAAATAAGTTATATGCATCAAGGTGTTTGTAATACAGATATTTTCAGTAAGAAAAATTGTAAATAATTGATGCCTCTACATTTCTATGTATTTTGTGAAATAGATGTGTTTAATTTTAAAAAATCAATCCTTAGCTAATTTTAAAATTGTTTTTTTTTTTTTTTTTTTTTTTTTTTTTGTACCAGGGTTTGAACTCCTGACCTCATTCTTGCCAGGCAAGCTTTTATGCCACTGAGCTATATCTTCAGCCTCTAAAGTTGTTATTTTTGCTGAATTTAAACAGTGTTATAATGCAGAACATAAATTTTGTGAATGTTAAGGCATGAATTTAATCAGCACTTTTCAGGTTATTAGATGTTGATTCTTTAAAAAATAAATTTAATATATCTTTGTCCATTTATTTTCCTTTTAAAATGTAAGTACTTTGTTATAGGTATTAACAATTCAGTTAGATAAGCTCTTAGTCTTTTTCTTTCTTACTTACTTACCTTTAATTTGTGTTAATCTCCTGATAGGTGAATTCATAATTTAAAGTAAGCATGCCTAGTGAGGCCTTCTGCCCCAGAGTTTCCAACTTCTTAAACCCAACATACCACCTTGGAGACACAAAGACAGTTTTTTAGTGTTTCTAATGTATATGCACATTTTAATAACATTTTTAAAAGAAAAGAAACAAATATGTGCTTGACAAATAGTAGTCTCTACCAGTTTTTTCTAATTGTAGAGGTCCATCCTTCATTTACTGACAAATGTATCATTTATCAAAATATATATGCACACATACACACACACACACACACACACATATATATATATATATGAATTTCTGAACTTTTTAAATATTATTGACCAAAATTTTGAGTCAAAATGCATTATTATAATAGGTAAATTGCACAGTGTCAAATACACATACACAGTCTTTGTAATCATTGATAGCTATTTTTTCTTGAACTATTTTTGACAATCTTTTCTTACATTTTTAATTTACTGTTATTGAGTTGTGTTAGGTGTTGGTAAATAATTCTCAGTTCTACATCTCTTGTGCTTTCACATTTACCAACATTTTGCAGGTTTTAGTTAATAGTTTTTAAAAGAAGTTGTTTCTAGATTCATTAATTGAGTCTATAATTCTTTTCTATATTGAGTTAATTTCTTTGGTTTTTATTAATTTCTTTAGATTTATCATAGTAAGTCTATGGCCATAGCAACTTGAACATGGCCGATCTTGGCCAGTCTCATGAGCTAAGCAGGATAGCTGCTGTTTATCAGTTAGTTGGGGAGTATCATATTGGGCATGTTTTTTATTTTATGAGCTGAATGCATAATTTAGTAATTTTTAATCTTTTTATTTTCTAGTAAACAGTAAAGCTCTATTTTTAATAAGTTATAATATTTATTACATTGTTTTATTATGTTACAAAACATATTCTTTGTTATGAATGATTTTTTACTTACTAAGAACTTGTCTATCATAATTTAATTTTAGTAAGTTGTATTTTTTTGCTAAAATATTCTTATTCTCCTCCTGTTGCAAACAGTGCACTGTCTGTGTGTCTATTTCTAAACTCAAGAATACTCATTGTACTATACCAGTCCCTTTTATACTTATTCAAAACCAAATTTGTTTTTAAGTTCAAGAATATATATTATTACCTCTGATGATGGCTAATTGAGTACTTAAATGCAAGCACATACTCACCTCTTTCTCCTTTCTCTGTTCTTTTGTATAGTCTAGTAATACAAAAAGACTGTATCTTGATTGCTATTTTTCCCTAAGCTAGTCTCTTTCCAATTGGACCACAGAGTGTAGCTGACAAATTATGCTGGGGTCTTGTCCAGGGAGAAGGTAGCTCTGCTATCTGCTCTTTTTATACCAGGGCCACATGTGTACTAATCCTGCTGAATGAAACCCTTATTTTCACCTCAGTCAGTTTCAGATAAATTTCTCTCTTGTCTCTTCTGCTCTTTGGCTCTTTTATTTATCCATGTGTTACTTAAGCTCTACTATAGTGTCTTCTTGGGCACTTTTTGAACTATAGTTTCTCAAAATCCATTTCTCTCCCAGCCTGCTTTGCTTTGCTTTGCTTTGTTTTTTGTCTTCTATGACATAAAATTCATAGTTCTCTGGGTATACTTCCTTTTCCCTACTGTTTCAATGTCTTTTCTATTACTTCACGGACTTGGATTAGAAGAAGATGTCTAGTCAAACCCTGAAATATGGTGTCTTTATAAAGTGTACCCTTTCCTTGGATGTTGCAATGTCATTTAGAAAGTAATCATTTAAACATATTTTGCTTAGTATTTAGATGCAGTAGAATGACTCTTCTGTATATTTAATTATAGTTCAACATAAGGCAAACCATCATTTACCCTGACATATGCAAATCAGAGAAATTGAAGAAGCAGAGAAGCCTTTCTGGGTAGGAAAGACGATTTTATATTCAGATATCAGCACTATGGATGAAGTACTGCACCAAGATGAGATTCAAATGTATGAGTTCATTTTCCTGAATTTGCAAAAATATCTCATACAACATTTTGTTGCTTTTTATGCCTTTATAAGTTTGATTTTAATTAGATTTAGGAAAGGTAAAACATGAAATCCAATCACTGGATTTAATATTATAAAGCAACATGTGTTTACTACCTTGGAAAATAGTAATTGTTAAAAATTGTTAAGAGAAATGCTCACCTTCTACAAAAAATAAATTCTCTTATAGCAAGCAGTATCTTCTTTTGAATCTCTAGAATATAATATGAAACTAAATACTCAACTAATATTAAATATATACTTATTTATGCTGAACTACCTAGCAGAATACTGTATTCAGATGCCCCACTGTCACATCAAAGTAAATGTCTCTAAACTCAGTAATTTCAGTATTCTTCTCAAATCAGGTACATTCTATGGTTCTTGTTCTCCTTTGGGAGAATCAGTCTTGACTTACCCTGAGCTCCGATAAGGAGCCAGAAATGCAAACTGCACATCTACAGGTTCTCTAAATCTAAATTTCATCAAATCTTATTACTCCATCCCCACCCTATCCACTGTCACTCTTTTAGTACAAGCTTTTGTTAATTTGCCTGTTGTATTAATCACTTTCTTGTCAATGGGACAAAATACAGTACATGCACAATTTGAAGGAGGACAGATTTATTTTGCTTGAAATTTCCAATAGGTTCAGGCCATGGTTGTCTGGCACCGAACATCATCATGGAAGGGGTTGGGCAAGGGCAGCTGCATATTCCATGGCAACCAAGAAGCAGAGAGAGAAGGGAGGAGCCAGGGGCAAGAATGCAGTTTTTCTAAGTCACACCATCATGACTCACCTCCTCTGACCAGTGCCACCTCCCAGCATGTGAGACTTTGAGGGAGCATTTTAGACCTAAACCATATTACCTGTCAACTACAAGATTTTCTTGTCTGGTTTAAGCATGCACTTCTCCTTTCCAGTATACTGAGAATGATCTTCCCAAAATAAAATTCTGATAACTTTATTCATGGGCTGTTGCCTTTTAATGATTACCCTCAGCCCTCACAAAAAGCATCACTGCCTTACTATGGATGAACGACTCAGCCTGGCAGGTTTGGAAATGTAGCATCCTTTAGTCACCATGCCTTAGCTTTCACAATATTTTGTCCAAGTAATTGACAATGATGGGCTGTTTCCTTGAAAACAATCTTCTACATTTACTAATACATGCTGAATTTGTTATTAGCACAAACCTACTCCTTTAACACTGAATGGATAAACATCTAAAATATATTTTAATAATACAGGATTTGGCAAAAGAATAAGAAATCTTGCTACTCAGTGCAAATGAAGATTGGGGCCTACAGAGATAGAGATCTCTCTGAAAGTATCTTTGCCAGAACAGCGTCTGATAAACCAACTGAATCTGAAGGTTGCCTTGTCACAGGTTCAGCGTCTCTATGAGGACAAAGTTCATGCTTGTTTTCTTAAAATGAGGTAGACATAGGACCAGGTTGCTCTGCTTCTCTTTGGATGCCATCCTGTTTCTGCAGCAACACAAGTCACAGTGAACTAAATTATTCAGTGCATAATTCTTGATGTATATCACTGTTATTCAATGAGCACATTTACCTTGCACATCTTGTTGATTGCTTATTTCCCACCCCTATTAGAATTTTGTTCACATAGCAGAATTCTGATATGTATTTGTTGAATGAATACATGAATGTATGAATTAATTAACCTACCTTTGAAATGATCCAAAGAAATGTAAATCAGAACTTCATTTATTTTCTCATTGCCCTACAGTAACTTGCTATTTCAACCAAAGGCAATCTTTATTACAAATCACACTGCTGACAGATTTGCATTGTTAAAATACAAAAGCAGCTTGCATAAAGGTGTGATTGTTTTTTTGGCACTTACTGGAGTTAACTACACACTCCAGGCACGTGAGAGCCCCTAAGCTCCCTGAAGTCTGCAGTTTTAGAGAGGAATCCCAAGACAGCAGCTGATACTCTCATGAAAAGAAAGAGGGGTGAAGTGTTCTGTGGCAGTTTACTAGAGAAGCCCCGAGCAAGTCTTCATCTTTTATAAGATGATAATTATACATGAAGGATTAAAATGCATCATTGCTTCACCACTAGGGTTGTTGCATAACTCAGAATTGCTTCCGCCACAGTCGCTCTGTCCCAGGGATGCTGTAATGAATTTTTTTCTGAAAATAGAATGAAGCTCAGAGGCATAATAAAAGATATTCATTCTAAGTTTCTGCACCCATTTATATCATTTAAAACTAAAGATCAGATTTGTTGTTATATTCATGGAAAGCGAATAGTTCTAGCTAAACAGGAAATCTCTCTTTAGGCTACATGATTGAGTTAAAGTAGAGGTAGGGGTAGAATTAATTTTATTTGCTATTTTCTCGTGAAAATGATCATTTTTTATCTAGAAAATAAAACTGTTTACTTGATATATTTAGACATCTGTTCCCATCTTTCTTCGGTTTGGACAAACATCCTGACAAACACTATGCTCAGATTTTGTGTGACAACACTGTATTACTCTTTATTCAAACAAGAAGGAGACCCATTCTTACCTAGTAAGAGTTTCCTTAAGTGGTCTCAGCCACAGATGCAAATTCCTTTATTCAGTCTCTCACAGACCAATAATCAATCACTGCACACTGAACTCATTTCAGCTCTGAACCTTCTGGGGTGAAGTCCTTTCTTCTGACCAAGTGTCACAAATGCTTTTGCACAAATGTTTGCTGCTATTTTTGCAGGCAGCTGAGTTAGTTAGAAATATTATAGGCTGTCAGACATGGTTGGTCCCTCAAAGGAACCAGTGCAGAAGACCAGATACCTTGCAACCTTAGAGGAGACAGACACCTCTGCTGAGGCCAGATCTCAAGACAAAAGACAAAACAAATGCAAACACACCCTTAGTATAAACATCAGGGATTGATATTCTAAATAGGTATGGATCACCTGAGGAAGCCAGGAGTCACCCTCTCAACCCCCTAC
Organism: Dasyprocta punctata; assembly: GCA_004363535.1. NCBI lineage: Eukaryota > Metazoa > Chordata > Mammalia > Rodentia > Dasyproctidae > Dasyprocta > Dasyprocta punctata. The sequence continues at coordinate 34,660 of RJWM01006279.1, read as the reverse complement.
AGAAAGAGTCACTGTTTTTCAAGCATGCCCACTTGCTATGTGACTCACTTCTCCTTAAGTCTCCAGTTTGTTCAATTTTACCTGAACAATTAATCTTATTGGTTGACCTTAGTTCTGTCCCACCTCATGCTTGCCTGCCTTGCAAGTTCCCATTTTTCCCCATCTTGAATCCATCTCACCTCATAGTTTTACTCTACAAAAGTCCCTAGAAAAGACAGTCTTTGGCTACCCACTTGGAACCCCTTCTGTCTCTCTCTCTCAGACAGAAGCTTTCTTTCTTTCAATAAATATATTTGCTCTTAACATCCGTTGTCCCTAAAATTCATTCTTCAATTTTAGAGAGCACAAGTTCATACCGGACATCTATTGGGATGAGAGTTTTGTTCCCCTATATCATTATGTCACATCTAATTCCCTTTCATTGTTCTTCACATTAGATCTACTGTGCTGTCTCAATGACTGTATAGCGTGGCCTTTAAACTTTATCATTAACACCAGGAACTCCATCGTAGAAGCTTCTCTATTCACTTGTGTGCATTAAATCCTACACTTGTTTGTTTTAATTTTTTTAAAGAGAAAGAAATAAAAATAATGCTACAGAATTTCCCAACAGGATAATAGGAAATTAACAATGGTTAATATATTGCATATTGTTATTTTCAAAGTAGCTGCTCAGATTACAAGATATGGGCATGCATAACTGATTAAACAATATAAGCACAAACTGTGTTTTTCAATGAATTAAAATAAATCAATAGTATAACTATCTTAGCTATCTTACACATATATATATTTTTTTCTTTTCGCTTCTTTTCTCCTTTCACCCTTCTCACTTGCTCTTTTCTTTTGAGCAGTTTCTTTCCCATTCACAATACCTAGTGTAGATTTTGACTTTTATTTACTTTTTCAGTTTCTTACACTAGGGAGACAATATGATGTTTACACATGCCAGTTTGATTTATTTCACTTATGATTAAGGTCTCCAGTTGAATCCATTTACTTACAAAAGCCTTGAGTTTATCCTTTCATATAGCTGAGTATTACTCCATTATATAAAATACCACAACTTCTTTATCCATTCCTCAGTTGATGGGCATTTGGGTTGTTTCCAAGATTCAGTTATTACAAATTTTATCGCTATAAACATAGGTTCACATATATTGCTGTGGTATGATGCCTTTAATTCTTCTGGGAAATTATCCAGAAAAGGAATAGCTGGGTTGAGTGAGACCTCTAATCCTAGTTTGCTGAGGAATCTCCACACTGATTTGCACAATAGTTGTACCAACCTATACTCCCACCAACAGTGGAGAAGGGTTTCTTTTCCCCCATAGCCTCACCAGCATTTGTTATTAGTTGATTCTTGATGATTGCCATTTTTTCTGGTGTGAGATGGAATCTGAGTGTTGTTTCAATTTGCATTTCTCAAATGACCAATTATGTTGAACATTTTTCATATATTTATTTGGCAATTGTATTGCTTTATCTGAGAAGTGTATATTCATCTCAGATGTCCATTTTTGGGTTGAGTCTTTGAATTTGAGGAGCCTGAGTTTTTCAGTTCTTTACATGTTCTAGAAAGAAGTCTTTCATCTGAGCGACAGTTGGCTAAAATTTTTTCCCATTTTGTGTGTTGTCTTTGCACTCTGTTGGTGATTTCTTCTGATGTGCAAAAACATTTTAATAAGATGAAATTGTTGATTCTTTGAAATACTTCCCATGCAACTTGGGCTTTGTTCATGGATTCTGTGCCTATCCCTAGATTTTAATAGTTCTGATTTCCAGAATTACTGTATTGGTTAAGTTCACTAGAGGAGCAAATTTAATATAATATGATACATAATATATAATATACAATTAACATATAATATATATATTAAGAATTTGCAAGATAGATTTACAGTTACTACCTGCAGAATCACAATCAGGTATGGGAGAATTCAAAAGGCATGTCTGTCTGCTGGATAGCAGAAGATCCAGTCAAGAGCTGAAGGCCTGGAGCTCACTACAGAGTCCCCAGGGGTCCGTATCAGGAACCTGAAGAGTCTGAGCTTGAAGGCTGAAGTATCTGTGTTGGAAGCCTGGAGATGGACATCCAAAGGCAGGGGTGAAGACTGGAGCTTCTCCAAAGAAGCAAAAGTGAGACTTCTTTCCTTCTTCCTTTTTATTCCATCCAGGCTCAATCCTATTGTTGGTTCCACCCACTCCCTGGTGTTTTTTCATCTTCAGTAAGTCAATCATTCAAACACACCTAGATCTGTGCCAAACCAATGTGCTAGGCAATGTTTACTCAAGATGATACCAAAACTATCACAAGAACTATAAGATAAATATTGGTATTGCTTAAAGCTTGGGGTAATATGATATGGCAGCAACAGGAAACCAATATGTCTTCTAAGAGTTTCCTCATCTTCCATTTTTTTTTTCACATTAGAATTCATTTTCACACTGGACTCAGCAGAATTTTTAATGATTTGTTCAGTTTGTTTTGTACTTCTGACTTTGAGTCCTATAGTCTTTCCATTATCCTTAGAAAATAAGTCAATTCTTCATTTTAGCCAATACTTTTATGTAGTGCATACCAAATGTTACTTTCCACTGCTCTTCCCTAGTTTGCTACTGGCATTTCTTTCTCTTCAACAAGTTCGTTTGCCTGTAATGCAATTTCTTACTAAATTTTGGTGCTTGTTTTCACCCTCCAGATCTCACTGCAACAACACTCTTCCAAGAAGACTCCCCAGGGCAATCCATATTGCACTGTACTACCCACTTGATCTCTATCCCTACCATATCATCAATACTTTTAGAATTTATGTGAGAAATTATTACCTCTTGGACTTGCTTTTTAGCTTACTAGTGTCTCTTACTGATTTTTTTGCCAAATATCACCCACATAAAGACCTTGCCAGATAATGGAGGTCATGCTAACTGCATAATAACTGTTCAATAAAGATTTGTTGAAATAAATATTAGGAGAGTTCTATTTCCTTGAGAATCTAAGTGGCCAGGTTTTCCTAGATCTGTGAAATGTTCTCCTGCCAGTTCACAGTCTCAATATGTTGCACAAAATGGGGACTTTATGCCCTAGGAATGCTAATTGAGATCAGGTAGTTTTCCCTTTGGTTTCTCCAACCCTTTCTCATTCTTTTCCCAGCAAGAAAGGTACATGTCATCTCAAAGCCTGAGCATTTGACTGTACCACTTTTCAACATTTCATGGCTTGTTAGGCCAACATTTACATCCTGAAAAGTAGTCCATTCCTTGGTTTGCTGCAAATTATCCAGGTAAACTTTTCCTTTCCCAGTGCTACTTTGTAAATACTCCTGAATGAAAGCATGTGTAAAGATTGCCTGATAAAATTCTTCAAGTGTGAGTTCACAACACAAGAGACTACGTAATTCATCATCCACTGACAGGAACTGTTAGATTATTCTTTGCCTTCAGAAAATTTGAACATCCTCAAAATTATCTATGTATGTTTACTCCATTTCCTACCTGATTCACATGCCCTGTATTTCTTCTGGCTAGAGGTGATGCAGATAAACTTTCAGCATTTCAGAAAATATGGCCCAAATAAAATATTTCTGCTACCCACTGAATAGCAAAGGTTGCTCATTTCCAGGCGGAGCATTTTGCAAATTGGAAATGGTATCAGTGACAATTATCAAGGAATAGTTTTCAAAATGCACTTTATTATGCAGGACCCAGCAATCCTTCTTTCAAAAAGACATTAACCAAAAGCAATGCTCTGAAAATGTCATTTGGAACATGCAATTGAATTAATTTATTTGTTTTATGATATTTTACAGTTAGTCATGTAAGAGACTTTCACTTTATATTTTTCGCCTGCTCATTTAGATAATGCTTTAACTGCCATAAATCCCAGCTTTGTCATAAAGGAACTGCATGAGAACACCAGTATCTGCTAAATATAGCTGGGTAATAGCAGGCTTGGCAGACTAACCCTGTATCTTTCATCTGAGTACTTGGCTTCCACTCTGAATGTGCAGTCTTTTCCAAGTAAAACTAGCATTGTGTAAATAATTTAGCATTTGAGAATACAGAAGAATACCCATCATAAACATGTTAGAAGAAAGCATAAAAGTGTTCCTCAAAGGAAAAATATTCTTAAGATTGACAGTTGGTGAATAAAGTGCCCTAGGTTTAAATGATATCTTAAATATTTCTGATTATTCAGGTGGGGTAGGGGGAATTAGGATGAGTTTTATTCATAGTACCTTCTTAGACAAGGAGAATATAGATACATTAAAAAAAAACAAAGCTTGTGTTAGATATGATGTAGGGACACAATGAGATTTTTTTATCTACTATGTAATTATACCAAATCCAGGATGTTGAGTTATTTAGCAGCTTTAGTTTAGATAAACAATTCTGGGACATTAATCTGAATAGTGGTACTTAATGTTCTATGCCAATATTTGAAACTGATTAATAGTTGTAAAAATTGCAAAATTCAGTGCAAGTTCTACATAAGACTATGCTAAACATTTATATCTGCTCATTTATTACTCTAGATGATCATTTATCTACATATTTTCTTGGAATATACAAATCCCAGGTATCAGTGAATGAACCTTAAACTTATATTTAATTTTTAAAGACTATCTTGTGGAAACAGTTGTATTTAATGGCGCTTATCATCTCCTCAAACATAATTGTTAGGTGTAATGCAATAATCCACATCCCACCAAGAATTTTTCCTATGCTAAATTGTAAAGATAGGAAGATTCATTTATAATTCCCCATCCATTGTTTGCAAGTGCAGTCTCAGAAAAGATCAGGCTGAGAACTTTTACGAGAATCCGTAATGCCCTGTGCTTCCCTTTTAGTATTCATGCACTACCCTAGCTCCTCTGCTCCTGTCTAGTTTATAGATTGGTTGAGGTATAATTTCCATGGGACTCAAATTTGATCACCCTGAGACCATGTAGCTTCGCTACTTCACCCTGAGGACCAGGCACATTTCCAGTTCTTGGCACATGTGCCTTTTCTTGAGTCAAGAGCATGTTATTTGCATTTGCTTTATGCAGCAAGTATTTATTAAGTGTCTTATGTACCAGAGATGATTCTAGTTAATGAATTTTTAGCAATCAGCAAAACAGGCAAAAATTCTGTCTCCATAAAGTTGAAATTTTAGTTATTATTGCTTTTTTATTACTTTTCAACTTTCTTAGCTGTCTTTGTAAACTTATTTTCACATGTAAGTCTCAAAATAAGATTCTTTGTTTTCAAAAGAATATACCTGATATTTTAATTATAATAGCATTGAATTTATAATTATATTGAAGGAAACTGATGTTTTGATAATATGTCATCTCACTGATTTATTTAGATTTTTAGGTCTGTCTTAGGTGCTTTTCATTCATTGCTGAGACAAAATACCTGACGCCAAAATTAAGGAAGGGCAAAATACCTGATGCCAAAAATTATTTAGCTCACAGTTTGTGCAGGTTTGAGTCTATAATTAACTGGCTCCAAGGTAGGGTGGCATAGCAGAGGGCAACATTTCATGGAAGGAGAAGACAGCAAAAGCAACAAGAGCAAAAGGGGCAAAAGGGGAGGAGAGAGAGGAAGTCTCTTCCCCTCTCTTATATTGTATGTAAGCTACTTGCCCTGGGGTGGGTGTAGCATTCACACCCATAATCCCAGCATTGTACCATGACTCTGGAAGCCCACCCCCATCACTACATGAGACTTTGGGGGGACATCTAGATGCAAACCATAACAATGACCTTTTACTTAGATCTTTATGTCTTTGCATATACTTGTTCGTTATTGGACTTTTTACTGTATTCTGTATGGTGAATATTTAATTTGCTATTATTTCTCTACTGACAAATTGCACTATTTTTGTAATTCATTTATCCAATAGATTTGCTCATCTCTCATTAATTGTTCCATTTCCCTGTTGATTATATTTTTTGCACTGTGGAAATGAGATTATCATCTGCAAATGATGGTGTTTGCCTCTTTCGTCCTCTAAAATTATACACTGATTGCTTTTCTTTGTGTCTTAAAACATTGACTGGTCATTCTATTCTCTATTGAACAATAGGAATGAAAGCTCACATGCTTTTCTTGTTCCCCATCAAATAAAATACTTGCTATAGCTTTTTGACATTCCATTTTAACTAAGGAAGTTCTCTTTTTCTCATAATTTGCTGTTTTTTTTAATCACAGATAAATGTTGAAGTAATTAATAGCTATTCAGATTCTTTTTCTGAACCTACAGCTATGAAGTTTTAGTTTCCAGGGTATATATAGATTTTTATTTCATGAAAAATGGACATCACAGTGAGTACGAGGACAAAGAGTTTGGCTTAGGGCTTATGAGTCTGTATTTTCTATCATAGTCTTTTGATTCCTCTCCTAAATGTAGCTCAGATAACTTATCTAAGTTGATTGAACATCCTCAAATACATCATCAAAACCACAATATGTTGGTTAATGATTCTTTTTTATATTTTATTTTAATTTTTGTTACTGAGAATTGAACTCATGGACCTAGAGCTTGCCAAGCTGCTGAGTTATATCTCTGGTGCTGCTCAGTTATATCCCTGGTCCATTGTTAAATATTTCTGAACAATAACAGTTTATTCACAGTGGGATAAAAATGACCCTCTGGGTCATCATTCATTTCAAACATAATTTCTTGTTGCAGTGTCCAAGATCTTATATCATGTAAGTGAAAGAACACTAACTAGATTCTCCCTACATATATGCTCAAGGTGTTTGATGGAGCTAAAGGGATCATAAATGTTCTGAATTCTCCTGTTTTTCAACTTGAGGGAGAACATTTTAAAGGAGGATACTTCTTAATTGGCTTCCTTCCCAGGTCATCCAATCCAAGCCGCCTTGGGTTGCAGTAATGCCATCTTCCTTTGCTTCCTGCGTTATGAAGCAAGCAGGGTTTTTCCAGTGCTACCCACCCATTCCTGAGTTGTTCTCTTTGCAGCCTGTTCACTGCCATTTTATAGATTTGACACTAACATTGGCCTGTAATTCCAGCACTCTTGAAGTTTGAGTCAAGAAAACTACAAATTGGAGGCCAGTCTGGACATCTAGTATGTTATCAAGACCCTGTCTCAAAATATTTTATTTCCCTGTTTAACTTAATTATCATGCTTTATTTAATTATCCTGTTTTACTTAATTATCATTACCTTCACAAGAGTCCACAAGGCCTCATGATGTTGCTTAGGTGGAAACGTCTTCATGAAGACCCTGAACAATTACATACTTTGCTTTAGTCTAGTCTTTTCTTTTTCTCTATATTAGCTCTATGTTCTGTCTTTGCTGAACAAATTCACTCAGAGACATGAACCTGTTACCCCTTCTTTATATAGACCTTTAATTCTGACTTTGCAATCCGTTCCTGTCCTTTCTCTCAAACTTCTTTTTAAGGCACATTTGGTTGTTGAGACACTTCTTACTACATCTTCTTTTCTTTGCTGCTCATTTCTACAAATGCTCTGAATCCATCTACTCATTTCTTATTTTCCATTTATTCATCAAACACTATTTGACAGTGTAAGATTCCAGACAAGAAGATGTCTTAGAAGGTTATAGCCTTCTAAAATATATGAACCAAGAAAGTTAATGTATTAACCAAGAAAGCTTTCATCTTCTGTTCTCTCATCGTCTATAGAATGGAAATTGACATTGACTCTTTGCAATGTTATTTGAGGATAGCACAAAGTATATGATGTAAAGTAATTAAAATATAGGACATCTATGCCATTATAGAAAAATAGCTACCATCTATTTATCTGTACTCTCGATGTTCCTTCATTTTATTGGCTCCTGACTCAAATATTTCTCCAAAGTCCAGCTGAAGTGTTGGAAAACAGTATTTGCTCAGTTAATATCTTTTCTATGAGTATTTGTTCATGAATTAATTGTATTACATTCATGTGATTGCTATGGTAGTGTCCTTCATGTACAAATAATTTGAAAAATGTGTAGAAAATAATTGAATACCTTTGTAATTACCTACTGCTACAAATTCAAACTTTTCTTTTTGTCTGTTACTCAAAGTAGTTGGTTTGCCAATCTAATAATAATAGATGTGTGTACATTAATAATTATTGAGGCAATTAAAAGCATACCAAATTGCATATTACAACAAAATCATAACATAAAAACTTAATAATTTATTTCTACTACAGTAGCATTCTATATTTATTAATACACATATCCATGAATATTTCAGCAATAACATCACCTCTTAAGTGAATAATGACCCATTATGCTCAAACTTTAGCTTGGTAAAATGGCAGTTATGACTGCATTGATGATTTGACTATCTTAGAAGAAAATTACAGAGATTTGATATCAGAATATTTCTATATTATCTTTTAAAATTATGTCAATTGAATACAGAGTCACTTCTAAATATTTATTAAAATGCGGCTGTTAGTACAAACGATTGAGATTTGCATGCTATTTTTTAAATAGATTTTTTCCTTTTGACTTTTGTTGTTGTTGCTTATTTTTGAGATTTTGAAATTGAACCCAAGGCCTTGTACATTCCTAGGAAACACCCTATCTCTGAGATACATTTCCACCCTTGCTTATATTTTCTAAATTAATTTTCCAAGTAAATATAAGATAAAAAGGGAAATAAATGTAACCATACTGAGAATATATCAAAAATAATACATTTCATAATATCCTAATAAAGATTTTTGTAAGTACACCAAAAAAAACAAAAAAACAAAAAAACAAAAAAATGGAAAGATACCTTCATGTTGCTTGTCATTACTGAGTGTACAGTGTCTTTGAAAAACAGCAAGGTAAAATGTTTTAGTGCTTCTGGCATCATCAGAATTGCTTTGAGTAGAATCCAGCATGAAACAACATCTCTAGTTCTTTTCTGTATGTTTTAATATTTGCTGTTTTAAAAGTATTTTTTGTAAAATTATTCAGCCCTCCATGCAAGAAAGAAAACCATATTAGTAAACTTTTTTTTTGCAATAAAATCGCTGAAAGTGTCAAAAAAATAGTTATTTACTTCAGAAAGTTGAAGGATGTGTCCTCTTATGAATAATTGTTAAAATTTAGATAAACTGTTTAAAATATCACAGCAAATAAACTTAACTGTTCTATTTTAGAAGTCATAAATTTCTTCAAATTCTAAGGCAAAACAATTCTTGAAAATACACAGTTACATGTTAGGTAGACATTCATTTACTTTTCAAGTAATAAATTTCAACATTTGAAAATACAAGAACCTCGGTATTAATTCTAAATATTGGCTATCATTCCTTTTATTATGTACTTTTTTGAATTCTTATAACTTTTGTATAATTCAATAAATTTCCAAAGATAATCTTAAATAATTTTTTTGCATTTTTAAATCCCATTAATTTAGGCAGCAGTGCAGTCATATTTTAACTGTTAATCATCATTGATGAACTTTAAATCTTAAAATCACCCAAAATCTACCCATTTAACAATAAACAAAACATTTTCCAAAATGGAGGAGCAGTGAATGCCAGCAATTCAGCTTCTCCAGAACAAAGTGTGTAAAGCCCCGAAAACAATAGCTAGAAGAAGAACCCAACCGAGTGGAAATTACCCAGGAACTGTGAAGGAACTGACAGAGGCGAAGAAAATAGGATTTAGTGATACAACAGAAATAGATCACACAGTGGAGGAGAAACACACAGTGCAGCTGACAGTGGCTGGCTAGCTGCCAGCTGAGAGACAAAGTGAAACTAACAACAGTTTGCTCATGGAGAACCAGAGAAATGCACGGGGACCTAGAGAATCATCTGCAGTTCAACATAGCGGGGGGAGCATGGGGGCATTGCTTCTGGAACAGCTTTCCTTGGTTACCTCAGTACAAGTGCCGGCAGCTACAGTCCTGGAGCCGAAATTAGTAAGCACATCTTGTAGGAAAGGGTTGAGTGTTCGAACCTGGCTCCCAGAGAAGCCCTCTGGCTGCTTCACACTGCCAAGTTGCCAGAGAAAGACAGTCATGGGACACTACTGGCAGGTGGAGAGCAGACTGTGGCGCTAGAGGTAGGGGCTGGTGAACACAGACCTGGCTCCTGTGGTCAGGGGCCAGGTTTATTTATCTTGAGTTACACAGCACTGGAAGTCCACATTGGTGCCATATTCTCACTGTAAGCACATCTCTATACCCCACACCATAGACTGCCACCTTAGACTTCCAGTGTGAATAGAGACATGTCCTGTCTTGAGCTCTGCTCCTTAACCCTAAGCTGAAGAGATTAACCAGGTGTCCAAAACCATAGAAAACTTTCATTTATTGTTCCTTATTTGACTTTATTATGTTTCACTTTTTAATTTTTATTTTACTTTAAATTTTTTTTTATTCCTTGCTGTTTTCCTCCTTCTGTGCAATTTTCTTCACACTTTTGTTCTATTATTCTACTCTTTTGTTTTGTAAATTATATATTGCCTCTGTTTTTCCCTCTTCTTTTTTGGGGGATGGATTACTGCAGGATGGGGACAAGAGAAGTGAGGAGAGTGTGGGTCTTATATGGAAATTTTTACTAGGCTGTTACTTCCCTGTGAATAAGATATTAGCAAATAGAATGCGCGAAATTATAAAAAAGATCATACATCATGACCAAGCAGGTTCTATCCCTCCCAGAGATGTAAGGATGATTCAATGTACATAAATCAATTAATGTAATATATCACAAAAACAAAGGCAAAGTCAAAAACCATATGATCATTTCAGTAGACGTAGAGAAGGATTTTGACAACCAACACCCATTCATGATAAAAACTCTGAAGAAAACAGGTATGGAAGAGTCATACCTGAATATGATAAAACTACATATGACAAACCAATAGCTAGCATCATACTACATAGGGAAAAAATGAAACCATTCTCTCTAAAATCAGGAACAAGAAAAGGATTTCCATTATCACCTCTTCTACCCAAGATAGTACTTGAAATATTAGCCAGAGCAAGTAGGCAAGAGGAAGGAATAAAAGGGATTCACAAAGGAAAGGCAGAACTTGAATTACCATTATTTGCAATGACATATATTCTACACAGAAGACTCAAAGACCTCCACCATAAAACTCTTAGAATTAATAATAAACTTCAGCAGTCTAGCAGGATATAAGATCAACACACAAAAATCATTACAATTTGTGTACACCAACAATGAATAGAATGAGAAGGAAATTATTGAAATAATATTATTCACAGTACCTTCAAGAAAAATGAAACACCTAGAAACTACCCTAATCAAAGCAATGAAAGAACACTGTAAAGAAAACTGCAGTGCTCTGGAAAAAGAGATTGAAGAGGACATCAGAAAATGGAAAGATGTCTCCTACTCTTCAGTAGGCAGAATTGATATGGTTAAAAGGACTATATTTCCAAAACTGTTTTACAGATTCAATGCAGTCTCAATCAAAATGCATATATTATAAAACTAGAAAAAACAGTCCTAAAATTTATATGGAACCAGAACAGGCTCAGACTACCATAAGTAATTTTGGGCAATAAGAGGAAAGCAGGAGGCACAGCAATACCTAATTTCAAGCTATACTGCAAAGCAAAGTGTTAAGAATGGCATGTTACTGGAACAAAAATAGATACATGAATCAATGGAACAGAATTTAGGATGCAAACCTTTCTCAGAAACATTCAGCTATTTGATTTTTGACAAAGCAGCCAAAAGCATACATTGGAAGAATGATAGCATATTCAACAAGTGGTACTGGGAAAACTGGCTATGCGTTCAGAAGACTGAAACTGGACCCTTATCTTTTACCATATACTAAACCAAAATTAAGATTGGTCAAATACCTAAACATTAAAACAGAAACATTAAGTCTACTGGAAGATAAGATAGGCAAAACACTTGAACACTTAAGTGTAGGAAATGGTTTTCTAAACAGAATCTCAATTGCACAAGAAATAACAGCAAGTATCAACAAATGGGATTATATCAGACTGAAATGCTTCTGTCCAGTAAAAGAATCAATCAGTAGAGTGAAGAGACAGTCTACAGAATAAGAAAAAAATTGAGGGCTACTCTTCAAACAGAGAAAAATATCCAAATTATACAAAAGAATTAAAAAAAATAAACCACCTGATATTAAAGATCCAATCAAAAAGTGGACAAGAGAAATGAGGATGAAATACAAATGGTCAAGAGATACATGGAAAAATGCTCAACATTTCTATTCATTAAAAATGCAAATTAAAACAAAGTTGAGATTCCATCTTAGTCCATAAAGTTTGGTGATCATTAAGAAATCAAACAATAAGAAATACTGGGGAGATTGTGGTGAAAAAGAAGCACTTTTTAATTGTTTTTTGGAATGTAAACTAGTGCAACTACAATGGAAATTGGTAGAGATATATCTCAAAGAACTGAAATTAGAAATTCCATGTGACCCAGTGATCCTCCTGCTAGGTATCTTTCCTAAAGATATTATGACATCATACTACACTGGCACGTGAATGCCAATGTTTGTAGCAGCATAACTTTTAATAACAAAATCCTGGAAACAGTCTGTATACCCATCAAAATATGACTGGATAAAAAATGTAGTATCTATATACATGGAATACTACTCTGCTATAAAGATAGATTTCAGACATTTGTAAGAAAATGGATGTACTTGGAAAATATAATATTGAGTGAAATAAGCCAGATACACAAGTTTAAATATAGTATGCTATCTCTTATTTGAGTAAGGCAAAGTACAAACAAAGAGAATAACAAGGATGGATAGGAAAGAAGAGATGAATCTATTGCAATAGGGAAGTAGTCCAAGGAAAAAAGTGTGAGGGGTGAGGAAGAGAAGAAGGAGAAATAAGTAGAATAAAGACATACCATGTACAAGATACACATCAACATTATACGCTCGTAACATGAACTAAGATTAATAATATCAAGAAGAATGAAAAATGAAATAGGAGAACTGGAGGAGAGGGGACAAAGGAAGAGGGAAGAGAAATGGAATAAAAATAAAAGAAACAAGCTGTGGTATATACATGAACCACTCCCCAAGATGACTGTAAGATGCATGAACCACACACATGTACTAATACAGTGACAAATAAGTTTAAAAGCTAACAAATAAAATAGAGTAAAACTAACAAACAAAAATCAAATACAACTTAGCTTGTCCATTAGCCAAATTCTGATTTTATAATTAAAGAATGATTTAATATCTGTTTTTCTCTTGTACACTTCAGATCATTCTAATATTCTGATTTGTGAAGCACCAGTTTTCAGAAACATTACTTCAAATTAAGAAACATTCTTTTCAATTCTGCCAACAATGTTCCTATAAAACCAGTTTTATGAAAATTTCCACATATTTAACTGCTAAGTATATAAAGGTCCACTTTCCTCCAGTTACTGAGAATTACACCCAGGGTCTTTCACTGAGCTATATCCCTGCCACCCCCTTTTTTTTATTTTATATGTTTTTTTTTGAGACAGGATCTCCCTAATTGGCTAAAATTCTGAGGCTAAGCTTCAGCCTCTCAGAGTTCTGGGATTACAGGTGTGGGTCACCATGCCCAGTGTCATGGTTGATATATTGTGTCAACTTGAGAAGTTTAGAAGTTTAGATAGTAGACTAAGCAGTGAGCCAGGTTTCTTACTTTGCAAACACCCTGAGGCTGTGCAAGAGGAGTACAGGGATATTTCCTGAGTGCTACACAACCCCTGGTATAAGGGAGAAGAGGCTTCCTCTTCCCCTTTTGCTCTGGCTGCTTTTGCTGACTGCTGCCTTGAAGTGTTGCCCTGGTGCCATGCCACCTTGCCTTGGAGCCAGCTGATTATGTACTGAAACCTCTAAAAACTGTAAACTAAATAAACTTTTCCTTCCCTAATTTTGGGTAGCAGGTGTTTTGTCTTAGCAACGAGAGAAAAGTAGCAAAAAGACCCAGCTACATAAAGCTTTTTAAAGTAACTTGCCACACTCCATGTTTTCAAAGATTGTTATGAAAGTTACTTTGCCTCTTTTGTTAACCCTACTGTATATTTTTAAAAAGTGTCCTTAGTAATTGGTGTCAACTATTTTAATAGCTGTTTTCAGTGGTGATTTTATTGGTGTTCAGCATATTTTAAAATAAAGTTACACTTATTTAACATACAGGTGAATCATAAAACATACTAAGAAGCAAAGGGTATGATGGATTCTGTTTTGTGCATTTAGGGTCAAACCTGAAAAGGCAAGTCCCAGCTTATATAGTTTAAGAAAATAAGTGTGGTTAAAGTGTAAGTGCCTATATGTGAAATAGACAATAATGGCTTCTCAGCATAAATTTTTTTCTTTCTAAGCAGCTAAAAATATTTTGCACACTGTCTTATGTGCATACATCTATGCAGTGGTTAGTGAAAATAAAAACCTTCCCAGCTGCATTTTCACATTTCCAGGAGAGGAAGCGAAAGGTCAGAGAAGTGATTTGCTGACTCTGAAAGTCAGTGTAATGGTGGTTCTCAGCTAATCTCAGTATGGGAGAAAGTTCATTTCTAAAGAAGGTAAAGTACTTGGAGACCAGCAGGAGTATTAAAAAAAAACATCATTTTTCTTTGTTTTTTCTTTCTTTATACAAAAATTCAGTACACAGATTACTTAGAAATAACTGGAGATCCATTGGCTTCAATTTATTAAAATTTTAGTGATTGAAGCACTCAGTGTAGGGAAAGGTGAGATAATATAAAAACGAGGCAAGAAGAATCAACATGTGGTGCATATGAAAACACAAAAAAACTAAAAAACAAAATAGCCTTTGTTTGCTCAGAAGTAAGTAGGTAATATTTATTCTGTATACAGTATTTAAAGCAGCCTCAAAATAGTTCCATGATATATGTGGAATTACTGCCAGTACAATGAAAAGAAAACTGAACCTTAAAAAGATAAGGCAACTTGTTGATCTGAATCAACAGTAAATGCTAATTCTAGCCATTGTTCAGTGGCTCCAAAGTTTTTGCCAATCTAAACAGGCAACACTCAATGATATGGTTCCCCCATTCCATATATTCTGCTTAGTGATTGAAAATTTCTGGCTGCTAGGCAGAAATTTTAGGAGGAAAATCCTATGCTTGCAGGGGAAAAATTGCTATCCTTTTAAATGACTATTACCACTTCATGATTATTAATCAGAATATGTTTATTTTCCCAGATTAAGAAGCAGCTAGCAAATTCATAAAGCATTCTTCTGAATGTATCTGTGAGGTGTTTCCAGAGGTGATGGACGTGTAGATCAGCAAACTGAGAAGGGAAGATCCACCACAATTGTTGATAACACCTTCCCATAGACTTGCAAACTGGGTGGAATGAAAGGGAAAGAAATGAGTCAGCATGTGTTTGAAAATTCTGCTCTGCTTGAACGGGCACATTTTTTGCTGTTACCTCCTGTGGACTTCAGACTATAGTTTATTTGGCCTCCCAATACAGACTCATACCAGTAACTCTCCAGGAAGCTTCCAGGCCTATGGTCTTGGACTGGTGGGATATCCTTGATCCCTCCTGTCTTACAGCTTCCTGCTTCTTAAATTTAGTAGCTACTGGGTCTTCTGACTCTCCAACAAGCATATGGTTTGAGGGAACTCTCTCATCACCCATTTTGTGAGACTAACCAGATGCTGGGGTAAGAGGCTCACAGGCATCCTTTCTAGCTTCTCGTCCTGTTCAAAGAGTTGAATGGGACAACCAAAAAATATACAAGTTTAACATATACTAAAGGTAAAAGAAAAAAAGTGAAAAAGAAGTGCTCTCAAGAAGTGTTCTGAAAAGAGAAGATACACCCTGCACGAAGAACAGGACATTGCAAGAGCAAGAAGACAGGAACCACAAGGCCAAAGGCTACCATCTCATATATCCTCCTTGTGACATCAGATCCATGGTGTCCCATGCAGGGCTTCAAATCTGCTCAGCACGTGCACCCAGGCCATGACAGGCAGATCTCTGAAAATGAGAGGTTTTTATGCCCTGTTGCCCTGCCAGTTTTCCATGATTAATCTCCTGCCTCACACCTACCTAATAGATGCCTTGCATGAATATGCATAGTGTTTTTATCAATTCTGATCCTCTAGAGAGCCCCACATTCCTCCATGTTTCCTTTTAAATCTGTTTCAGATAGACCTTTCAGAGAAAACTATGAAAAGGAACCAGCCAAAATCACTGAGTTGCTCTGATTTACTCTTTTAGGTGACCCAGAATGAACTTTGTTTATTATAATCTCATTGTAATACTAAATCACTCCCAAGAAATGATACTGTTTGCCATATTTGAGCACGAAATGAATGAACTATCATGATCTCAGGCAGAGCGTGCTGAAGAGTGTCTCTCTCCCACATGTTTGTGAATCTTTCCAATACAATATGTGTAAGTTTCCCAGATAAAATTACTTTCCTTCCTTTGCTCAGGGAGACACTACTTTGGGCATTATGCAAGTGCTTTCCGTACTTGATGCAAGTAATAAACTTTGCTCTGTAATCTCTGAATCATGCTTATTTGCCTTGCACACATCAATGGACAAGTCCATTGTGTTTGGGTGAATGACCAAGTGGGACACTTTAATACCTGAGGGATCGCAGGTCTTTTCTGTTTGCCTCACAATGGAGAATGCAGCATACAGACACAGTTTATCCAAGCTAACTCTCCTTTGTTGCCAAAGGTGACTCCACACAGAGGGCACATGCTCTTGACACCTGACCCACTGTTCCCATCCTCCCAGGTGGACTTAGTGGCCAGTTTGAGCAGTCTTTTCGGAAGTTTCCTCAGATTACATCTCCATCCTGAAGGTCTGGGAGGTTGGAAGAAATCTTCATCCATCCAAAGGTCTGAGAGATGGTGAGAAATTT
The DNA here is from genome assembly GCA_004363535.1 of Dasyprocta punctata. Lineage (NCBI taxonomy): Eukaryota > Metazoa > Chordata > Mammalia > Rodentia > Dasyproctidae > Dasyprocta > Dasyprocta punctata. The sequence continues at coordinate 17,814 of RJWM01006279.1, read as the reverse complement.
CTGTCCTTAAGGAGGTACTGATTGGAGATACAAAACCACAGAAAGCATCAGAGGAAGTCCAGCAAATTGCTAGAAATCTCTGTCCTGGTTGATATCAGCTAAAAGTGGCAGATTGTGACACTTCTGTGTTCTCAGTGCTGGCAATTAAAAGACTAGGATGTTGGAAGACTTTTCCATCCTTGATGAAAGGTAATTTGCAGATTTTCACTAATGTGAAAGTACATAAAATTTGAAAATTTGGAAACCAAATTAAAAATGTGACATATAGTACTGAATTTTTTCTCTGCCTTTAGGTAAATAGTATGGATGACAAAGCATCCATACCAATGAGAAACGTGCAAGGCTATCCCTTCATCCCAGGTAGATGCTTCGCTATCCACCAATGACTAAGAAACACATGGTCTTTCTCTGGAACCCATCATGTTCATAATACAATCTGGAAGACCAGTAAGGAAACCTCCTTTTATTTTTCCTGGTAAATCCCTTTTGCTTTTGTTCCCTGAATTCATTATTTTGCTTAGTTGGCATACCTAATTTAAAACATTTCTTGTGAAGAAATTTAAGAAAATTATTAAACTATAATTGCAAGACTAAAAGAAAAGGGGAGTACAAAAAAAGAAGAGAGAAAAGAAGAAAAAAAAGAAACAAAAGTTTTGTAAATGGGAAGGAGAGGAGGAGTTGAAGGGAAGGTAGGGAAATGGGAAAAAAAGAAGTAATATCATGTACAGGTACAAATTCACTATGATGAATGCAATCACTATGTACATCCAAAATGTACCAATAAAATCTGATTGAAAAAGTAAATGAATAAAAAAAAAAAAAGAAAATAAAGGTTTTTGGCTATCTGTATCCAAGCCGCTATGTGAACTGTTTCACCTGAAAAGTTTGATCCACATTTTTAAGATAGCAAAGGATGATCTTAAATTTTAGCCATATGAGTAGATGACCTTAAATTGTTCCATTTCCTTTTTTCCCATATTTTTGTTAGTGTGTATTGGTTATACAGAATATTATGTTTCACTTTGATAGCTTTGTGTATGCACATAACATATTGTAATTATTCCCCTTGTAGTATAGGCAAGTAGTCAGACATGAGTGGTGGGAGAGGGTGAAGGAGTCCAAATCACCAAAACTTTATTCCTGCAGCTTTTTTCTGGTTGATAATGGGAAGTGGGATGTGGGACCAGAGTATGAATTGGCTTCAACCAACTGGAAAAATACCTTAAGTACAGTGGCAGCAACAAACTCACCACCAAGGAGAGCTAAGGAGTTTCAACTGACAGGGGCATGCACCCTGACTGCCCCAGGCATCTTTGAGGAGATGTATCCTCATTATCATATACTTAAAGCTTCAAAATTAAAAGTAGGACAAAGGTAAATCACAAATATGCAGGAGTACAGCGTGTAACACCCTGAAACAGGAAGTATGGCAAAATAAAACCAAGACAGAGAAACTTCTCATTGCCCACAGTCTGGTGGCATCCAAGCTAGCTACATCCTACTTTGCAATAAGCTCTTTGGCTTTGCAACCACTTCCTCACTTGGGTGTGATCATGGCAAATTCTTCTCCAGTCACCAAGAACCAGGAAAGGCTAGGTGATAATACTAACCTCTTTCTTTCATTTCATATGTCTTAGGACAGTTCAATATATTAAAGACATTATTTGGATTCAACTGTTTTTATATAAGCTAGTAAATTTATATGCCATAGTTTTATGGCTGAAATTATACAATATACATTGCTTTCAGTTTTCCAATTAATTTCAAACAAGTTCAAGGCCCCATTGGTGAGGATGGTGCAGTCATGTTTCCTGCCGCAGGTAGACTGAATTGTTTCTTACTTTTCATGAATGTGATTACTGCGTAGAAAGAGAACTTTCTTTGAAAAATAGAAAATAGCAGGAGAGGCTATCAAAAGACTTCTAAAGAAAATCATCCTTGGGTTTAGATTCTTGTCGCTATCTAAAATGAGGATGGAACTACTTCTATTTCAAAAGTAGTGGGGACTGTTTCCTAGAAGCTTGGAGTACAGTGGAGATTGCATGCAGCATGGAGACATTAGGCATCTGACAAAATAGAAAGGGTTTTATCTAACTTTACTAAGTATTCATTTTTCTCTTACATTGCAAATTACAACTTCCTGAATTAATCAAACCAGAGTAAAATGGGTTTAGCAACCAAAAGACTTGTACTACTCGTGTCCAGGATGAGGACTTGCACTGACAGTAAAGATCAAACACATAAGTAGAGCTAAGCAATAAATGACTCTTTGCCTTATGCTCAGGGTTCATTTGTTTGTAAATAGTTTTAACCTTGAATCTGTTAATGATCTTTTGAATCATGTTCAATGCAGTTCTGTCATAACCAATGGAAACTGCATACTACTATGCATAGGGTAAAACAGTAAGTAGAACTTCTGGCCTTATTCTGTTAATTTGTGTTTGTTGATTTGTGTTTTGGGAGCTAATCTAAGTCAATACTAATTGCCTGTTCAAAGCTACAGTTTTTGTTACCCTTCTGGGAATTAACTGGTCTGATTTCTGTTTACATCATTGCTTCCTTCACTCTTGTACACACAGAAAATGCTTAGAGAAATGCGAATTTCTTAAAGTCACTGTTGTTAATCAGATCCATGTTCTGGATTACAGGGAGACCACATCCAAGACTTGTACACAATGTCCTGCTACATGTAGAAGATGGAAAGGAGAAAAATAAATGCCCCAAATATGTGCCAGAGATTTACCCTCCCTTGTTACTGGCTTATTTTTGTTGCTATCCCATGAAGGTTTAATTGTAAAAGGTGGTGACATGCCATGGTATAATATGTTTTTTTTTATTTTTAACTGCTTAGTGAGCTTATCAAATAATGAAAGTAACACCAGCTTAGAAAAGGAAGGCATCTTACAAATTTCCAGCTTCAGAATGGGTTTCTTGATTCAATCACCTGACAATATTTGAAGATCATAGGGAAAATATGCTAGTCATAAACTACATGTGTAGAAGATGGTAACTTGTTAATTCAAGATTTTTTTGGCTGATATTTTGAAAGGCTAGTAGTAATCTTTGTGTTCCTTTAGAAAATATGATTATGAACTTAGTCTTAATTACATTTTTTAGTATGCTGTTTTATAAAAATAACAGACTAAATTGTTTATAAATGATAAATTATTTAGAGGCATGCTGGCTTGTCTGAATGGTATGTTTCTGCCAGAGACATTAGGCAGTAGGTCATTAGTAAGAGATATTTTCCAAAAACATGGTCTTTTTTCTTCTGTGGAATTTAGTACTGCATTTATAAGACTTATATTTTTATCTCACTGGTTAGATATCCATAAAATTCCATGCATGCATTTGTATTCTACTAAATGGAAACCTAGGCTGGAAGACCAGCACCCAGATTTTGAGGTGAAATCAACCAGTGACAGTAGTGATTATTTGTTCATTTATTCCACAGATATTTTGGTAATATAGTTCATGGCAAACACTTGCTAAGGCTGAATAAGTTGAAGAAAATTCCCACATTCCTTCATGCGTATATTCTCCAGTGAAGTGGTCACTGCTAACAACTATCAAGCATCAACATTTAATTTGGTTAATTTATCTTAGATAAAGGAAATGGCAACACCTATCAGGGAACAATCATTACAAAGGGGACAAAATTTTAACTTCCACATGCATATGACCAGATATTTTTTTCTTTTCCAGTCTTTGTCACACTATATCAATCCTGAAAAAGAACAGAGTAACTTGAGCAGCCTAAACACTGTTTCAATTTCCCCTAAAAGGTGCCCTTTAATGCTTCTACTCAGCATGGTACTCCTTGGGTATACGGCCCAGGAATTGTTTTCTGGTATCCCTTGGATGTAATGAAAGTGAAGCACATGCAGACAAGAACAGATGAGTTCCCACTTCCCTTGGGTAGCTATCTAGAGTCTTGATGATCAGTTGCAATAGATCCTAAGCTTCTGCTGGCCTTTGCTGTCTCTTGAAAAGTAACAAAACTGCTTCATGTTACTTAGTATGTTTGAAGGTTTTCTCTCCTGAGACTTAGAGAGGTTGGTAACTGGTGCACAGCGAACCTGTTTCATATTAGTTTTGCAAAGTCACAACCTTTTCCTTCTGAATTTTGGCTGAAGGAAAAAGAAATACAATTTAGGTGACTGAAACAAGACAGCCAGTTGTCCTGTCTTGAACCAAGAGGTTCAGAGATATTACAGGATTGGTAGTGGATTAAGGACACAAGTTCTTTCTAATGTTTCACTGTACCATCTTTAAAACTGGCTTCAGCTTCAGGCTGGTAGCAAGAGGACTACATCAGAGCCTGCCTCACATCTGGGTGCAGCAGGATGCAGAGGGACTACAAGGCCATCTCTTCTAATGAATCTCTCCTAAATGTGTAGTTACAAAAAATCCTCAGCAGATTTCTTCTCACTATTTTTTGGAATCCATATATATAGATCCCGGAGTTAATTGCTATTGATAACATGATCATCCCTTTACCAATTCAATCAATTTCTGAAACTGAGTAGAGTCAGAGTTATTTAAAGAAATAGAAAAAAAAAGAGGATACATTAAAAAAATAAGAGGTTTCTTTAGGAACAAATGTAATTTAGATAATCAATAATGTGTATTGGTATCCCTTTCTCATGGCTACACTTTCCAAGATTTTGCTTACACATGGAAATTTCCATACATATGATTCATGTTTTTACTGTGTTCAGTTTTGAGCAGTGTGATAAACTCTCATGCTGACCCATTCCTCCTGCATAGGATATAAATTACCCATTTCTCCATGGCAAAAAGGACTGTTGTTGCATAATGATACATCACAACTCCGTCACTCATGTCAGTTCATCTCATCATACAGGCATTGAATCATTTCATATCATCACAAAAAGAAGGGTGAATATATGACAATATGATTTTTTGAGACACCATATTCATATAACTAATTACAGTCTATGGTTATATTTGTTCTTTTATTATTGTTCTCAATGTCTTGTTGCCTAATTTATAAAATAACCTTAGTCATAAGTATGGATGTGCAGAAAAACATATAGTATGTATAGGATTTGTTACTTTCCTTGCTTTCAGGCACCACTAGTAGTCTTGGAATGTAACTTCTGTAGATAAGAGTGGGAACTATAATGAATAATGTAGAACATTAGAAATATGTGCCTATACCTTTATTTGAGTTGGTAGTTTGGAAATGCGAAAGCTCATTCTTGGTTGCATTAGTACTCATCACTAACTTATGGGTGGCTGGATGCCGTGGCTTGGTGACAAATGCTGAGTTGGAGTGTCTTTTTGGGGCTCTGATTGTTGTGTTGGGTACAGTGATCACCTATGTTTCTGATGTGCTAGTTTTGATTGGCAATATCACTAAGATTGATATCAATGATGAGATCAATATTAATTCATATTAATGTTCCCAATGCATACGTTACTCAGATAACTTACTCTCTTGAACTTTCTGTGGTAGAGCTTGAACTCTAAAGTAGCCATACAGATTAAGTAGTTTTATGAATGTGTACTTAAATGAAACAATTTTACTAGCACCTTATATCATTTACGTGCATATTTAATACACAAAATCTGCCTTGGAAAGTCAAAAGGGCAAGTTATTCAAATAACTTATGCATTGAGAAGATCAATAAGAATTACTAATCTTGTAAATAAAACAAGGATAACTCACTTCGGAGCTCTTGAATAACTGTCCCTCTCCATTAACTTTCTAACTCTGCTTACCTCAAACTTTACATACAGACTGATAAATTGAAGTCTCATTTTCCCTGTTTTACCCAGTTTCTGAGTTTAGTTCATCCCTTCTGCTCCCAACAATACCCACTCCTTATTCTTGGTGAGGACCACATTTACTTTCTCCAGGAAATGGGCAACTGCCCATCAACAATGCCAAGAAATAGTGAAGTGTTTTGGAAAAGCCTTGCTTTGGCCTGGTCGGTCCATTTGCACAGAACTTCTCCTACCTCCTTCTAAATCTATGGACTAGATAGAAAAATTCATATTTTATTTCATCCATTATTTATTATGAGATTAGAGGAGAGTCTTCAATATTTTCTGCTATTTTTAACCTCTTTCTAAAATTCTACTTCTTTTCTTTCCACTTGTTAGTATTGGATTGTAGTGGCTACTTGAGTCTCTCTTTGTGATGCAATCATCTTTGGTCCCCATTCATCCGATCCTGCTTTTCCCTGTCATAACTCACACTGTGTGTGTGTGCATGTGTGTTTATAAATTTATATATCTGAACAATTTTTGACAGAGATATTTTTATATAAGTAAAGGCCACTTATGACATCTTTTTCATTCTAAGCAAACTGAAAACTTTACTAACATCTTTGAATTTTGAAAGAAACCCTTATCATTTTCATAATTATCTTTCAGGTAAGGAAAACTTCTTAAATTCGTATCTTTGGTTGTTTAATCTCCCTCTTAGATGTGAAGACAAAAGAAACTGATTTGGTATAATTTTCCTTTAAATTTGTAAAAAATTACACAGACTTCTATGACTCTTTAAATGTCACACATGAAAAAAATGCCTCATTTTTATGTATCAGTTTTCTAATTTTTACACAGATTCTCACTTTTTGGTCTGCTGTTTTGAAAAGTAGAAATGTTTGGTCTCACTCTCTGGTGCAGTAGAAGCCCCTTGTCTTGGTTTCGGTGGAAGTGTCTTTGCTCACCAGTTTCTCCTGAGGATGTGTTTCTCTGTCCAGTCTGTCCCACAGAGAGCTAGGAATTCAGTGCAGTGTCCTCACAATCTCCCTTCCGGGTGATCTTCGTGTCCATGGCATCTTACCCTCAGGCTCAACCTATTATAAACACTGCCTGTCAAGAAAATTAGTACTCATCCTTTTGTTATAAGAAAAAAGAAGTCCCATATTTTATTAATATATTTATCAGCAATTAGTGTGACATAGTGCTGTTCAGCGTTCAGTTTTGGGCCTGGTGTAAGATGTTAGAACCCTGTTTGTATGCTGTGACACATGGTCCACTTAAAACATCTCTTTAGTTTTGGTTTGAGATATAATCTGCTTGTCCTTTATTCTACTAGTTCCAAACCTAACACATCCCATAAATGACAGCCACTGTAAAACCTAACCAACAATACCAGAGTCATGAAACTAATTTTCCTATTTGTGAATGTTTTCTTAAACTAGCCATTATAGGAAAGCACAATGACTAATGCCATGAACTTTAACAAAGTCACAGTCCCATGTGTCTTCTGTCTGTCTCTTGCTGGTCACCTACTGATTAAGCTGCCTTCTTCCCTCAGACTTCCTGTGGGCTTTTCATCACATCCTTAGCTTTTGTGGAAATAGTGAATAACACATTTCTTCTGCTTCAAGAACTTTCGTTTCACTTCCTTGTTCTATCTCAGTTAATTCTCATCTGAGCTTAACTTTCCTCCAGTAGAAAGCTCTAGAATATAGCTCTCTTGGTTTATGGTCATTCTCAATAAAAAGAGAAAGACTTTAGGGCCAACTTGAAAAGAAACCATAACAACAAAAATCACAACCGCGACATAAGGTGTCTCTTGTTATTTCTGTAAACTAGCGAACTCCAGAACCTTCATGTTTTCTATGTGAAAATTAATTGGATTTCCTTTTTTTTCACTAGAGTTTGAATTCTCTTCAGTCTGCCGAAAACAGTGGCAGTATAGGCCGCATCTCTGTTCTTCCTACTGAAGTGAAATATTATTTGACTGTGCTGGCTGGTTAAGTGTTCTAGGAACATGATGTAAATGCTCTTCCTGGAAATAACCAATCCATTTCTGGAAGACTTTAAATTATACTTGCAATCCATTCTCCTTGCTCATTTAAAAATGTATGCTTTCTCAATTTCTTCTATTCATTAATTTTCTTCTTTCTTGTTACTTATCATTATGGTCTATGGCTGCTGTTTCACTTTCTAAGTCTATTTATGCCATTTCCATGAATAATGCTACATAAAATAAAGTAGCACCACACTACACGTTAAGGAAATTCACTTTATAATACATGATTAATTGTAAGAAACTACTCTTTCCCTAATAAATTACTACAAAATGTGCTTCATCTATGTTATGGTAATATGCAATACATAAATAATTTTCTATGCTCTACTTTAATCAAGATTTCATACCAAGTTGCATTATCATCTATAAAATGTTTTTAAATTGTTCCTAAACAAACCAGAACACATCATGCTTACTTTAAGGAAAACAATTTAATATTTTAATTTTAAATATCACACCAAAGTGGTAATAGATAAAAGTTAATAGAATTTAGTTTCTTTTTAATTATTTTTGTCTTTCTGAGGCAAGCATTTATTTTTTTGTAAATCAAAGCATATCTTTAATTGAAAATAGTTGACTTGAAATATTAAATGAAGATTTAAACATTCTAAGACATAAATTTAAGCTTTAATTTAATATACAAATATCAAATTTATCTTACACATCAGAGCTTTGGTAATTTGATGAAATGAGAATCATGCTATTGTCTTTCTGTCAGTCTCATAACCTTACTGTAAGCATTCAATAGCATGGTCACCTTTGGCATTGCCAGAGCATTTTAAAGCATCATATACACACAGAGAGCAATTGTAATTGATTCCAAGTCTGAAAAATGTGCACAATCAGTAGCTTTTCCTTTCACATACTCTCATCTTGTCTACAGAAAACTGAAATTGTCCTCTGAGAAACAGCACAGCCTTTAGATTTTATTAAATACAATTAGCAAAAGTGCCTGCCTGGGTCATTCGTCCCATCGCTCCCTTTTTAAGACCCCTTGCTCTCCTTCAGCTGCCAAAAGAAAACTTTGCATGTGGTAAATATTTGTCAACTTGGTTTGATTTGTGTTGGTTTCTACATATTTTTGCTGTCCTCCTTTTCCTAGTTACCCATGGAAGCACCCAAGCAGCTCCTAAATACTATGTCATGCACTGGACCAGCCTCTGCCTGTCCACCTCACCTTATTTAACTCCAACCAGCAGTTGCATAGCAAAACTGAGAAAACACACTCAATGCTAGTTTTGCATATTTTAACTACAGAATTTGTACTGCTTCTGTAAAATGTGCAGGAAACATTCAATCTCTCTATATTCATGAATTTACATATTTTGAAAGTATTAAAATTTCTTTTCATGTAATGATTTGGTCTTTTACACTAACAGATGATGATTTTAAATATCCGTATATGGTCTCAGTATAAACCCCGGGGAAGCAGGACAGGCTCCTCAGAATCTTGGCATGTTTGTGTAGGCCATGGTCTTAGCACCTGGAGGACTTCCTTCTTGCCACCTGTGTTTCTTTGGAGAGGCCATGCTTATGCAGTGGAATTCAACAGCACACATCTCAGGATTTCACCCATAACACAATCTGTCACTTATGAATTATAGGTGGAATCAGGGAGGAAAGGTGGAAGACAACATGAGTACATCTCCATATGGTCATTCAGGGTCATTCCCTGGGGCGGAATTCTATCATTGTGCCAGAGGAAGGAACAGTTAGGAAATCATGTTGGGCTGTTTCTCCTTCAGAAAAAGAAAACAATAATTGTCACTAGCACCTAGGATTCTTGAAAAGAATTAATAACACACCATCTATATGCAAGGGAACTGGTTGTCTCTTCTTTGCTCAATAAAGAAGACAGAACTTGACATGGTGGACGCAGGTGAGATTTAATCATTCTCCTTTTACTAACAACCCCACTAGCCCATGAAGATGGGTTCCATGGATTCCCCAGATGTCTAGGACGTGGTTATTCAGAACAGTCTTTCTTGGTAGCTGCTCCTATCCTTCCAGTTTACCACCATGTCCTTTCTCATCCCGTGATTATATTTACCTTCGGGTCTTCTATTGAGTTTCCACAGTGCCATGTACTTGTGTACATGGTCTGTGTCCATCAGGAGCTTCCTCCAGGACATCACAGACACTGCTATGTTGTAATACTGAGACCCTATTCACCAGGTTTGTGAAGGCAGTGAAGATCCATTTTTTCCACTCTTGTTTCCATAGCAATGACTTTTTAAATCAAACTGTGGAATGGAATTTGTCCAACTTTCCAATGGAACTTAAGAAGGGTTTTGAGAAGGCAAACCCATGGAATGGGGATTGCCTGGTTGCTTTCTTTAATTTTCAGAAACTAGAGAATCTGGAAGTCAAGCCTAGCCAGTTGGATCCCCAGATGGTGTGAAAATTATCACCCATGAAGATGTCTAAGCATGAAAGTACAAATGCTAATCACAGCCTCAGTGTGTTTTTCACATCTGAGAATGGCAGTGTCTAGTTTTGAACGAGTTGTGAATTTGAGACTTTCATACAAGCTTCAGAAAGGCAATTTTTAGAATGTAGAGGTCAGGAATATCACTATTTTAGCTAAAAATGATGTTTTAACTCAAATGTGTAAAAACAACTAGAAATTTCATGAATGATTATTTATATTTTAGTCTGGGGACCCAAACCAAACTTAATATGTAGTCTTTATAACATGATGCAGACAACACTTTTTAACTAATCCAAAAATAAAAGGGCTGTAGTTTGCTTGAACATTTAGAAAGTTCTTAAGCCCCCAGACAAGCTGAATAAGGACTGGTCCACTTTCAGACATGGGATAAACTATTATGGCCCCCCAGCTTGCAGACACTGCATGAGCAACTTTTTTTAAATTTGCATCCCCTAGAAGATTTTCTCAACTTTGAAACCTCAAAAGCTTTTGACTCTTGAACTGAGCAATTTACTTTTCTCAGTTTTTCTTTTAGCTTTCCATAGGTTAGTGAGGTTAAAAAGGATCAGGAAATACAAAAAAGATTTGCAGTAATGAGAATTCCCATGACAATGCCCTGATCAGTTTCTTTCAGAACAAGTTTTCTCATTAGCTATTTCCAGGTGTCTGCTTGAAATATATTCCACTGTCTACTGTCTCCTGCATTTCATGTATAAATGTCCAAACTTAGAACTATGCCGATTCCTCATATATGTAAAGTGAAAGGTCTTTTAAAATCTAAACTTTATTTATTTCTATACTTAACAGGAAGCAGTAGAGCATTTAATTCTGTGTAAAGGTTTTGCTTCCAATAGAGCAGAGAGTCACAGACTGCAGAAGGAGAGGGTCAACAGAAATAGAGGAGGTAGACAACAGACTCACAATGCAAGAATGTTTGGCTTGAAAAGTATTGATTTTCTTTTTACATTATTATGCAGTTTCAAGTTTTAAAAATTAATGTCTTTAATTTTCCCTTTATATCTGAACTTTTAATGGCCATATAAAATGGTGAATATTGCAAATACAATACAGAGGCATCTTAACGGGGGCATTTTTAAGGCATTTTCATTTTTCAAGACAAAAGGCTTTGAAACTGGAATCTGTGAGAACTAAAATGCTCTAGTGTTAACAGCAAGACAAGCTTACTAGCTTCTTATTAACACACTAATGTAAGGTTGCCATAAACTATGTGAAGATAACCTGTCTAGAAGCCAAAGATTGCTCTATTAGGAGACAAAATCCTAGGCTACTCTATTTATTTTGATCGATATTAATTTTCTAAAAATTATGTTACAAATAGGAATAAGATTTTCTGAAGAAATAATTTCCTTTCCACAGGGACTTGTTATATTTCTTCAGATTCCAGAATATTTTCCACAGTTTCCTGAGAGAAAATTAAGCTTTTTTTCTCCATTGTCAAGCCTGTGGCAATACATACTCACAAATCCCAACATGTGTGCCTGTGCTGATTCAATGACTGTGCTGAAGCCTGAATGGGTGAATGTGTGATGTGTCCATTGGGGGTAAAGCTTGCCTCCTGGGTCTTGACCAGTGACCACTTGGATGTGGCAGAGCAATGTTTCTCAGCTCATGGCATTGGTGGCTAGAAAGCAGAGCAAGGGAACACTGCCAGGGGACAGTGCCTAGAGGTGCTAGGGACCAAATATAGACTCCAAGATTATGCATCTCTGATCCTTCTAGACACACCCAGAAGTGTGCTTTCCCAATCTCCAATGTGGCTCCCAAGTTAATCAAGGCAACAAGTAAGCTTAACTTTCACAAGAGCTAAAATCAACCTCCACTCCAGGATTTAAATCAAAGTCTGGGGCTGAGCTTATATTTGTGTTCAATCCACTGTGGATGCCATTATAAATTACTGTGCTTGGTCTAGGTGGTGTTGCCTGGAAACGCAGCGATGGGACAACAAATCTGAGGACGTGCATATAGTGGAAGTTTCCCTCTTTCCTCTCCCGTGCCTCCAGTATGACTTTACTCCATTTGTGTCCTATGCCCTGATATAATTCCCACTCAACATCCATCAATAATTCATTCCTTAGTTCTTACTCTTTTTTTTGTTGTCTTCTTCTCTTCTGTGATAGTCTGAATGTCTGTGTCTCTGCTGTTCAGCTTCCATTAAGTGAGCAGATTTGCTCCACTACCCTCTCCCATCATAATGTTTCTTCACTGAAGTCAACTAGCATAGATTTAAACCTCTGAAATGATGAGTTTAAAACAAACTTGTCCTCTTTAACTTTCAGGAATCAGAATTCCCATCCTAGGAATGAGAAAGCAGATTAATACAGAGATTTCATTCCTGAAATGAGGACATTTCTGTAACTATTTCTGATCACACAGTTCAGAAGAACTTCTTTGCGGGAGGAGTTCAGAAAAATTTGAAGACATAGAATACAAAAACTCTAGAATGAAGCATGCCAAGTTTGATAGGTGGTTTTGGTTGGAACTCAGAAGAACAGAATGTTGATAGGAATGTACATAGTAAAGGCCAGGCTCGAAAGGACTACATTGGCAGTTTGACTAAAGGCCATGTATATTAAATTCTGGGAAAAATTGCCTACATTTTGCTCAAATCCTGAGGCTTTCAAGAGAATGAGTTTAAGGGTGGTGGACTAATTGATCTAGTGCAGGAAACTTCAAGGGAGCCCCACATATATGGTTTGAATGTGCATTGCTATTGGATTTTAGGCAGATTTATAGTGAAAATCAAGAGCAAAAGTGCAGAGCAGAAAAACTCAAAGAACTTAAATTTTGGCCCCAAAAGAACCACGTGTACTGCTGAGGTCAAGGATGTGAAGAGAGTAGCATCATTAAAAAGAAACAAGGACTCTGGACTGGGCAAAGAACAGTGATGCCTCTAAGACATATAGGTAATTAGCAAGACCTCATCCATTGCAGGTTCATGGGTACAAAAGCATAAGCTTTCCATTTAAAAAAGGAGTTACTGGACCTTGCATTCAAGGGGATCCACCTTGCAAATTGGTTTGCTGAAATTCATTTTACTCTGTTCAGATATCTAGGCATTCAGAGTATACTGCAGTATGGTCAAAGGATTTTAGGTATTGCTTTCACTAGCAGCAGACATTGGTCTCCTCCATGTGATACTTCATTTTAGAGACAGAGAATAGGAGAGTGTTCCAAAGCATCTCCTGAGGTTCATTCAGCAAATATTTGGACTATCGTTCATGGTTATTTCAACCTTCAAAATCACTTAGGTAAACAAACATTTTCAGCTTTCCTACTATTCTTTTCATTGATTATTATCTTATTTTCTTATACCATCTCCAAAATAAAGTTTTCTGTACAGACTTTTGTGCATATGGTACAATAAGAATCATGCAGAAATCCTTTGTATTCATGCACCCAGGTCTGAAGTTAAAGACGACAGCATAATATAAGCTTGCTGAAGCCTAGATTTGAACCAAAGACCAACGTCTGCTGGGTTTGCAGCCGAACTCTCACATTGATTGTCACTTCACTCATTGACTTAGTTTTCTCATTTAAAAAATAATTGCTAATGATCCCATATGCACAAGGATGTCATGGGTATGAATTAGAGGACATCAGTGTCAGAGACACATGGTAATTGTAAAACAGTGCTTGTCACATCTGATCTGTCATAACTCCTCTCTAAAATACACTTAGCCCAGGAAAATGGCATGAGATTTCAAAAAAGTATCTACAATATGCATTAATGAAGATCCAGTGGTAGCCAAAAAATCAATACATGACACATTTTTTTTCAATGTGATGTGTTGTGATAGTTCTATTTGCAATATTTCATGGAGGATGGTCATTTTAATGCTTATCAAAGTTTTTGAAAAGGCCCTTGGGAACTGTTCATACTTAAGTTTCTTCATTAACTCAAAAAATGAAAATCTGCCACAGGGCTTTAAACATATTTTAACAAATCACTCAAAAGGATAAGGTCATTTCTCTAGTTTTATTCCCAAACAGTTGGGTGTTTCAATGTGATAACTCAGAGGGAAATGTCTATTACACTCATCAAAACTAAAGACTTGCTGATACAAGTTAGCCTAGCAGTGCCTCAAAAAGTATTACAAAGTGCCATCATTTATCTGCAGCCAAAACATCAGTGGATCATTCTTGTGCTCCTGAGATGCCTGAAGTCATCCTGCCAAAATAGCTTGTCATATATTAAATTAATGATCTTCTCCCTAAACTAGTTCCTTCTCTGCGTTTGCTGTCACAGCTAATATCACTAAGCATCCAAGCACTCAAGCTAGGATCTTGCAAGTGATTTTTATCCTATATTTGCCTCAACTATAGAATTAAATGTTACATATGTATAATTTATATTCTCAGCAGTTATCAAGTCCAGTTAATGCTCCTAAATTCAAATCACTACATATTTGTTTTAGCTGGTGCTACTCTATTTACTGTTTGCATTAAAACAAGAACCACTTTATTGACTTTCATGCATTTGCATTGGCCTTTACTTCACATTCCACTTTCTTCCAGTGCTACTTGAGTGATTCTTTTAAAGTATAAGTGACAAGAACACTCCATTGATATGACACTTCAGTGTTCACAGCAGAGTTACTGGTACATAACCTAGGAATGTTGTTTTAGTCACCTTCCTTTTCACTGGAACAAAATATCCAACACTACAAATTAAAAGAGAACAGGTTTATTTTGAATCACAGTCTAAAGGTTTTGGTCCATGTTTAACAGTCTTAAACACAGAAATGGGCATGGCAGAAGGACCTAGATAGAGGAAAGCTATTCACTTCATGGAAGTCAAGAAACAGAGAAAGAAGGCAAGAGCCAGGAGATAAACCCCTTCAGGTCATGCATCTAGTGACAAGTCTCTAACCAGGCCCCACCTCTTAATAGCAAGTCAGCTGTAGTGCTTCTATGATTCAATTACCTTCCAAAAGCCTTACCTTTGAGTACACGCAGCTCTTGGGGGTTATCTAGATCCAAAACATAATAGATGTTCAGTGGTATTTTGAGCTGATAGGCACGAATGTGATACATTTGAACCATGAGGATTTCTACCATTCTGTTTAATGATGAAAATACTATTCCCAAATTTAAGAGAAAATTTGAGGATAATTTAAGGTCATGGCAGTAAGTATGTTTGATAAAGAAGTCTAAATAGCCTAGTAAAAATGAGATTTACATCATTACCATTAAATGATTTTCTGCTTGATTTTAAATATTATATGTTTGCAAATGTACAATGATTCATATATTAATTCACTTGACAGTCATAATAACCCTGTGGAGTATGGTCCATTTCATGTATAATTATTTCAGTTTACATTCAGAGGGTTTATTGAGTTGTCTGACATATAATGGCAAGGAACTGGTAGAACCTACTGTATATTTCTAAGACAAGAGAATCGTAAGACATAGTAGATCACCATGCCTTTTATGAACTATCCGGCCACAACTGAAGATCATACCATGTGCCTGGAATTGTGCGTGAAAATGTACTACTAAGTTCTGGACTTAAGGGAGGGATAGAGTATAAATAAGCAAATATAAAACAATGTGCTAAGTGTTGTGATAAAGGTACAGGTAGACAAGAGATTGTAGAGCCCAGAAAAAAAAAAAAAACTAGTAGTAACAGAAAGTGTTGTGCTTTTTATTTAGATATCCTCCAAGACTTCATGCACTCTTAGGCAGGCTTTTAGAAGAGGATTGTGATATTTTAGCTGACTTGTCATTAGGAAGGAGGGCTGGGTTGGGGGAGACAAGTTGCTAGGGTCATGACCTGAAAGCTGTATCTCCCATCTCCTCTCTTATCTCTGTGATTCCTGGAAGACATGACATGAGAAGCATTCTTCTGCTCAGGCCTTTATACCATGCCACTGACCATCAAGGACTGAAACTTCTGAAACATCAGCCAAAATAAACACTTTCATTTTCAAGTTGTGGGTATTGGATATTTTGTTTCAATCATGAGGAAAATGTTTAAGATGGATTTTGATGGTGGAGAAGTGGAATCATTAGCAGGACTGCTGCCTGACCATGTGGTTCAGAAGCAGAAACTAGGTCACAGGAGTTTGGAAAGGTTTGGAGTTGCTCACCAGAGAAACAACCTTAGAGTACGGTAATACAAACATGATGGGAGATTCTGATTCCGTTCTCAGAAGACAAGAATACCTGTAAAAAGGCAGATGACAAGGATCAGGCTCAGGAGCACACATTTGGGAACAAGCACTCTTTTGCTATTTGGACTCCAAACCATGTGTGTAATACTATGAAAGAAAATTTATAAATAAAACAGAAAAGTTAGGGCTATAGAGCCTCACTGAAAATACAACTTTCCAGCAAATATGTGGCTTGAGTTTTCTGTTGCTACTCTAACCAATTATCACAAAAATTTTGGCCTAAAACAATCTATATTAATCATCCTTCAGTTTTATAAGTCAGAAGTCCCAATCAAGTTTCATTAGACAACTGAAAAAATCTCATCATGACTGCATTTCTATTGAAATCTGTAGGGGAGAATTTATTTCCTTGTCTTCCTTGGTTTCTACAGGCTACCTGAAATTGTATGGCTAATGACCATTTCTTCATTTTTTAGGACCAAGATCACAACATCTTCAAATTTCTGTGTTTCTCTGCTTTGATGATCTCACGGCAGATTGATCTTCTATCCTTCTAAATGCTTTCTCCCTTGCCTTATAAGTACTATTTTGAATGCAGTATTCTCTTTTTGGTAATTCAGCATAACTTTTTCTACTCAAACCTTAATTTAATCATCTACAGAATGTCCATTTTCCATAGAAGATATCCATATGTTCCAGGGATTAAGAAATGCACATCTCTGGTGAGGCCATTATCTCCTCTACCACAAACTTGAAGGAATTTAAGAGCAAAGTACCCAGACATGTCTTCCTGCCGACAGATCTCAAGGAGAGCTCTTCTGTTACAGGAGTGTGTCTGATCTCTAACATTGAGCACAGAAGCAAATGTGAGTCCTACAAAATAAAGGAGTATTGAAAAGGGCCAGACAGGTAGTATGGGGTCAGATGGTAGAGAGCACTGAGGGCCAATGTACTGGTTTTGCTCCCTCTTCAAATGAGGTAAGATAAGATGGGACAACTATGAAAGATACTGACCAAGTGACTATGTTTTTCAAATTTAAATTTTCAAGTGATAATCTGGATAACATCTTGAGAATAGACCCTGGAGAGGCAATTGTATAGGTCAGGCAATGTGATAAGGGCTGATTTCCAGAATCCATTTGAGGAATGGTGGTGATTTATGCCAGTATCTAGCATCGATGTTGGGGAAAGAAGGTGAACAATTGACCATTACTAAGGTTTTTGGCCTCAAAATCTTGTAAGATATGGAGCAAAGTGTTAGTAGATTATATTTTTGAGACAGGATATAATAAGTGTTGGGTTTTTGGTTGTTTAAAACTGGATATATCTACAGCTCAGTAAACAAAAATAAAAATAGACAAATGAGATTGCATCATGCTTAAAGTCTCCTGTACAGTTAGAGAATCAATTAACAAAAGTGAGAGACTAGAGAATGGGAAAAAATTATT